>CADDIJ020002335.1:0-210183 GCA_902809745.2 Tetradesmus lagerheimii | reverse complement strand
ATCCTGATCCATGACAGGACACAGCTGCTGTGCTGGCAGCACCCACCTCCTTGTACTCGCCCTGCAAACAAGGCTCCACAGTGTTGGCTGAAAACCTAAAGCCAGGTGGAGCAACTACAGCAACAGGGGCAACAGCAGCAGGAGTAGTGAGGCAAGGTGAGCTGCCATCAACAAGAGACGCTGCTGAACGTGTTGTGCATGGGCAGGACAGTCGCCTGCTAGCACAGTTGGCAGGCTGCGTACATGCGTACAACTGATCAGCTGTCGACTTCTTGATGACACCAACACCAGCATTCCGGCCACATTCAAGTAAACTCACCGCATTCCTCAACCGCAATGGCACCCTCGCCCTCAGTCCACAGCTGGTTGCTTCCAGTGCCAGGGCAGGGCTCTGGCACACCACCAACGTCTGGATCGCCGCCTCGGCTGCAACGCGACAGGGAGCAAGACACCAGAACCAGGGCAGCGTGATGGGTCAGCAACGTGCTAAAAAATGTTGCGAGTTGACAGTTGGTGTATCACAGGTATGGTTGTGTGCCGTACGCTGCAGAGTCTCGTATCTGCTTGAATCAATTGCGCAGCGGTGGGGGCTACCCAGCTGGGTCTGCAGTCTCCACATGGTTTGCAGTCTCTTGCAGCAAATCTCACCAGTAGAAGTTCTGGGGGCAGGGCCTGGCTCCTGTCCACTGGCGGTTGCTAGCAACTAGAACCGTCAGCGTTGTAGTGACAGTCTTGTTCCGGTCGTCCACCAGGGCATAGCCACGCTCGAGCCCTGCAGGGCGCAAGCCATGCGCGCACAGACAACAGTGGGCGAGTCTTTCATCACCTTTGGATACATACGCCGAGACTAGCATGGTACCAAGACAGTGGAGAGTTCCTGACCGCTGCAGCGGCAAAGTTGCCCTGCTGCCGCAGACACTCGAGAGGCTTGGCATTGGCATTAGACAGCACAGCACTGCAAGTGGTCTTAGAGATCAGCGGTACGTCGAGCACATATGCATAGAACCAGGCATAAGTAACGTTGCTCACATTTGCAGTCGGTCCTGGAGGTCGAGTTGGAAGTTGCAGTGGTGATGCCCTCCCCGAACTCATCCAGGCATGATGTGCAAGAGGTGGATGAGTCATAGCTGTCAGAGTACTCCCCCTTGGGGCTGCAGCACAGCAACAGGCGCGGCAGGGGCAGCAGGATAAGATAAGTGACAGTGGCAGAGGTTTGGCATGCATGTGCACGTGCAGTTAAGCAGCAATGCGATGAAAGCAGCAAGCAAGGTCCTGCAGCAACAGGCTAGACAATGGGATTAAGGACAAGCACAGTGCTGCGCATAATGTATCTAGGCCGAGCACATGAAGGTATGTGAAGGCATGATGAGTTGGGTGTTGCCAATCCTACTGGTACAGAGCACAGCCAAGCTGCTTACCAAGGCACCACGGAGTCGCCAGCAACAAAGGAACCAATGGGAGCAACTGCAGACGACAAAGCAAGCGAGCAGAGCAGAGCAGAGCAGAGCAGCAGCAGATGCGTCAACAACTGGTTTGAGCAGTGCATGGCATATGGTGGTGCAGTCGCTAGCGCCAACCAGCACACACATGAACTCTTGCTGGGTGCTAAATCAAAGGCTGTCACGGCACTACGTGCTTGACTGGCACAGCTCAACGCTCAACATCCATCACTGGGGATGTTGCAGGGCAAACAGCAGGCCTGCATGCAAAGGGAAAGGACGTATGCAGCATACAGCAGCGGCTGCTTTTGGACTCACCGCAAACCGCAGAGGAGGTGTGGATGCCAGGGGGGTTTGCCGGGTCGGTCTTGAAGCCAGGCATGCACTTGGTGCAAGTTTCCTGCTTCTTCAGGCCTGCGGTGTACTCATCATCAGCGCACGCAATGGCCCTGACGCCAGATGACGTCTTGAAGTAGCGGTAGCCTGGTGAGTTGAAGCAGTCGTTGACTGATCTAGCTCCTGTCTTCAGGGTGACCGTGTTGGGTGGGCAGCTCCTGGCAGTGGTGCGGGTGGCACTCTGGCCCAGGGGGCAGAACTGGTTCATCTTGCAAGGGGCACAGCCACCGTTGGCAACGGGGTACATGCCGGCAGGGCACTGCAAAGCAGAGCATGCAGGCAGGTGTGCAGCAAAAGCAGCCACACTCAAATGTGTCTGAAGCAGCGAAGTGCAGTCACTGTCTGTATGTGGTTGCATGTCATTTGCTGGGCATGACGTGCCTGGTGCAGTTGGTAATGCAGTCGCTGGTAGAACTGTCAAGCTGCCCATACAAAAACGATTAAGCATGAAGCAGTGGCACGGATATAAGGCATGAACTCACACATGCAACATGCTGTGGCCACATCACTTAGCCAGCATTGCGGCATGTTAACATTGCTTGCCAACGTTGCTTGCTTGCCTGCAGCCTGAAATCTGCGGACTGCCGTTACTGTCTGCTGCAGGCAGCTGCATGACATGACCATGTTGCCCGTACAGCTATCAAGGTGCAATCATGTACAGGAGAAGCAGCGTGGCTTACGACACACTCATTCTGCCTGGTGTTGGGGATCCTGGGGAACGTGCAGGACTTGCACTGCCAGGCCCTCGTCCTGGAGCTGTAGACGCAAGCGGACGCCTCACGGCAGTATAGGATAGGGCAGGTCCGCTGGCCTGGGTCGCCGAAGCCCTGCTGCAGCTTGCGCCCAACTGGAGACGAAAACCACGTGACACCATCGATGTTCGCAGGAGGGGCAGAACAATGTTTTATCAGTTGCATGAAGCGAGAACCGTTCATAGACTATGCGCAGCAAACTGCGACGCGTGATAGCGATAGCTCAGCATTGCTGCGACTGACATAGTAATGCATACAGAAACGCCGATGTCTGACAGCGATTGTCGAGCGCACTATTTTAACCTTTGACCTGCATGTATGTGTTGTGTCTCGTGCAACAAAACGTAGGCTAAGCGCCGCACCTGAGGCGTCAGCGTGGCACAGGGCGAGGGCTGCTGCAAGCAGCAGCACCCGCATGCAAAAACGCATCATATACACTGCTTCAAAGTGTGTATTGAGGTTTGGACTACAGCACTGCCTTGGGAGAGTTGGGTGTGCCGCTACTGATTGGGTACAAGCTTCATGTGGCCGTGCTAATCATACGTCAAATGCACGCAAGACAATATGCTGGGTCTGCGCTGGAACCGCTATTTAAGTACAGCGTGATGCCGCGAATCAACGGGGTGTATCAATTCACTTTGAACCTGACTGTGATTTTGGCCCTCAGTGTTTTTTCAGTGACCAAAACAGTGACCGTCGCGCATCGCGTCACTGTTCCAACAGAGATGCTGTGTGAAAAAAGATAACACCGCTAGTCTATGGGGGGGTTGATTTCAATACTACGCTTGGTGTTCGTGGTGCTCAGCACCGTCGAGCGCATAATAGTGCCGCTCTCCGGTTTCCACAACCGATAGTCGATAGCTTGCGTTTTTCGCTTATTGGAACCGATTTCATGCTGTTCAAAATGTCATCATTACGTTGCGCTTAATGACCTCAGCAGCAGGGGCCTCCCAAGCGAACTGGCAGTAACAACGTCTGGTTGACCAGCGGAAGCGGTGTAGTTGCAGGACGGTGAAATCTCAGGAAGTGTACATATCTGATATCAGGCATCTTAGGCGCGATGGATGGTGCAGGATGCTGCATCTTCCGGTAAAAACTTCGTGACCATATTCTGCATTTCGACTAGGAGTATTCGCAGTGGAGCCAGGCAGTGAAGTCACTGAGGCAACCAGTGATGCGCGAAAGGGCAAGCATTCCATTCCACAACTACGGTGATTTAGATTTGATTTATATCCTTGTCGGAACAGGACGGGACCGCGATGTCAAGCGGCAAACGTTACGACCTTGCACACACCTTGCACAGGCCTGCACACACCAGGGGCATGTCGCTGTGATATGGATGGACTTAGACGGATCTTGAATCCCAGGTGATAGTTGTACAGCTTCTGGCAATAAGACGCTTGGTGAGCAAATTGAAGGCGCAGCATACAAACTTGCATCACTTTAGGCTGCAGCAGGTGCATGTGGTGCAGCAGCAGGCGGCCAGGGGCTCTGCTGCCAGCAAAAATCGTAGCGGGTAGGCGGGAGTCCCGGAGCACAACACCTCGGTTGTGTTCCGGCCCTGCTTGCTGCTCTCCGTTGAAGTCGCTCCCTAACAAAAGCGTAGAAGCTTGTACCTTGTGATTGCCAGCAAACGTCGAGGCCAACCACAGAAAACACGGTGCACTGCGCTGTGCAGCATGCTGTACTACTACTGCCATCGCCAGGCAACAGCAGTGCTCACACAGAGCATATCGATGACTTTGACGTCAATATTGACGTCAAAGTCAACCGGCGATGCCAATATCTTTGTCAACTTTCAAGCTATATGTGGCGCAGGTGGTGTGAGTGAGAACAATTTCAGTCTCTGAAACTGACGGGTGTTGCGTCATTATTCTACCCCACCCCAATCCACCCAAGCCAGCATACATGCTGCGAGCTGATGGCATCAACATCTGCTGCACCAAACGGCGCTGCAGACTCCAAACACTAATCGCCTAGCAGCGTAGAGAGCGGTCCCTTGATCCTGTACAAACGTGCATTGCTACAGCAGCGGCCATGCCGAGCGTCACGTAGTACTCGCCACCGGGTGCTGCAAGATCAGCCTGGCCTATACACCAGAGGTAGCAGGATCAACCGAAGTACGTGGTGAGCTCAAGCCATTATGTAATCTTGCTACCGATGGCGTTGATGCTATGGCTTAATGGGTAACATGATGATGATGATGATGTAATCTTGCTACGTTACTGGCATCACATCATCATCATCATCATGTTACCCATTAAGCCATAGCATCAACGCCATCGGCCCCGCGCCCCTCAGGAGCGGAAGAAAGAGGGAGCACTGCTCCATTGTGTTTGCAATTATTACGCACATCCCAAGCTTGGACAAGATACTCAGCAATGCTCCTAGATATCACTCGGCACACCCCCCTACTACCCCAAATATCATCAGAAACAAAACGCAACAACTTAGTGGATGCATCAGTCAACGACAACACATTGCGCAATTTTTCAGCGCCGCCAGCAACATCACGCAAAACAGACCGAATTTCATCAAGCATAGTATCCCTCTGAGCAGAAGTAGCGGGACAATCAAACATCAGATGTGACAAAGACTCAACACCCTGACCACAAGCAGGACATGCTGTGTTAGAATCAGCTCTGCTGCCACCATAACGACTGGTACGCTCATGCACGCAAAGACAGCCCATTCGAACACGCATCAGCAACTCAATACCACGCGTTGGCGCACCAGAACACAAAAAGGGCCTAGCCCTTTTAAAACGCATGGCATCAGCATGTGTAGGGTGCACATGCGTGATGTAACGGCTCAAAGTAGAGTGCTGCAGTGATTCACAAACAATTCTGTCTGCATGCAGCTTCCTGACCTGACGGTTGATGTGATTCTTGCACGCATTAGCTCGATCAGCCGCCGCCTCAACATCCACACCATACTTGCAAAGCAAACTCTGCACATACTTATGCCAAGGTGTCACCGCAACAGCACCACTAGGGCGCTTCCACTCAGCTGAAAACACCTGACGTGGCAAACGCGAATTCTGCATACGCTGAACCCTAAAGTAACACTCCATCGCCCTCTGATGAAGCCACATGTGCAATGGCTTCACACCCCATTCAGCCAGAACAAGTGAAGTGCAAGGGCGCTCCTTGCCACAACGCATTGAGCACTTGATGATGTTAGTCTGCACTTTGTCAATCTGTTGCAGTTGCCTTGCAGTTGACGGAAACCAGACCTCGCTGCCATATTCAACAATCGGGCGAACGCATGTAAGCAGAATGATACGCTTTACTTCCACGCTGATGAGCCGGCTCTTCCAAACTGGCATGAGCCCACCCTTCACACGATGCACTTTTGCCAACATCTTCTCAAAGTGCGTATTCCAGTTGCAGGCATTGTTGAACCACAGGCCAAGGTAGCAGTACTCTGATACAACAGGCACAGGCACACCATTCCAAACGATGCCAGAATCAGCCAACCGGCTGGGCTGTCTAGCTGGTGAGACATGCATGACAGCAGACTTCAAGCTATTCAGCTTGAACCGCCACTTACAACTGTATTCATAAACTGTTGCAGCCACAGCCTGAACCTCAGCCAGAGATCCGCACACAGCAACAAAGTCATCAGCCTGCATGGCTGCCACAACCTGACCAGCAGGTTCGTCACAAGGGCCCATAAGGGTGATGCCAGGGTGCTTTGCATGCACCTCATGCAGCAGATCATCAATGAAGTACAGGTACAGTGTGGGGGAAATAACATCGCCCTCATGCAAACCAAGGTCACATGTGAAGCTCTCAGTGACATGACCTTCGTGAGACACCACACGGCGCGCACCCTGATACAAGTTGTAGAGTACACGGAACATCTTTCCACGCACACCCTTGTCCCACAGCTTTTGAAAGAGCCCATCAAGCCACACTGTTGGGAAAGCCTTATAGGTGTCAACAAACAGCACATAAGAATCCTTCCCCTCAGCTTTCCTCCCACCCAACACCCCACTGAGCACACTCTGGTGGTCAGCACAGCTGCGCTTGGGACGAAAGCCGTTCTGGCTCTCGTGCAGCAGCGGCGTTCCTGCTGCTGTAGCAGCAGTTACACGCTGCTGCTGCTGCTGCTGCTGTTGCTGCTGACGTGCCTGCTGCTGCTGCTGCTGTTGCGCCTGCTGGCATCACATCAGCAGGTCCTTACCCCACTGATGCTGTTGCTGCCCTGCAGCAGGCCGCGAAGCAGCAGCTGCACTTGAACCCACACCGCCAGGCCCAGCTGCTGCCAGGCTAGCAAATGGATCCCCCATGCTGCTTGCTGGTGCTGCCAAGCTGCTGAATGGATCCAAGCCACCTCCTCTGTGTGCTGCTGCTGCTGCTGCTGCGTTTGTGCTGCTGCTGTTGCTGCCTGCTAGCAGCCCAGCAAAAGGGTCTGCATTACTGCTGCCACTGCCGCCGCCCATCATAGCAGCGCCGCGACTACCCGCATTGATATGTGCAGAGGCAGATGGCGGCGGCGCAAGCGAAACAGCCGCCCGCTGCTGCTGCTGCTGTCTGCCGCCTGCTGCTGCTGCACCAGAAACTGCAAGGCCTCCAAACAAGTCGCCAGTATTGCTGCTGCCACCAAAGCTACTACTGCCTGTACTATGTCCAGCACTATGGCTGCCTAAACTCAGTCCTGACAGCACGCCACCTACAACCGCTGCGTCACTACTGCTGAAGATGTCAGGAGCAGGCATTCCAGAGCCACCACCCACGACCGCTGCAAGTTGTGGCCGCAGCTGCTGCTGCTGCTGCTGCCCGCTGCCTGTACTGCCGCCCCAACCGGCTGTGCTGCCGCTGCTGCTTGGTATACTGGCAGCACCTATCGCCCCTGCACTGCTGCTGCTCCAGGCCGCAGCACTCCACGAGCCTGCTGCTGCTTGCCCACCAGGAGCTGCTGCGGGTGCTATGCTGCTGCTGTACGCACTGCTGCTGCCAAGCGGCGTGCTGCTGCTGCTGCTGCCAACACCAGCCCCGAACCCAACATCCCAGGAAGCAGCAGCACTAGAGCTCCTACCGCTGCCACCTGTGCTGCTTGGCTGTGATGCTAACCCACCCATGCTGCTGTTGCTGCCACCAAAACCTGAACCTGCAAAAACCCCAGAGCCGCCTAAACCTGAAGCGGCAGGCGAGCGTGGTGCCGCAGGCCTGGCAGCAGCAGCAGCCGCCGCACTAGCTGTGCCTGCTGCCTCTGCTGCTGCTGCCAGGGCACTGCCTGTCTTCTCTGCAACGGTATCCAGCAAAGAGCGGACGGTGCTGATGTAGCTGCCAAAGAGCTGCGGGTTGAGGCCTGGTGACACTAGTAACGGGCACAGCAGCGGCAGCACCTTGGTACACGTCAGCTCTGGCCCGTAGTGCTTGCCGATCGCATCTCCAAGGCGCAGTACAGCCATGGCTGTGCCAGCTGAGCGGTCGACTGCCACGATCTGCGGTCACAGATGCAACGATCAAGCAGATGCAACGACGTGCACAAGCGTCAGCACAAAAGATGAAGAGAAGGAGCGGATGCTGTCGCACCCTCAGCCGCAACGTGCTCAACGCACGCGCGTGTTGACAAGGTGACGCACAGAGTCGCTGCTTGATCCATCAAACTGTGCACCTGGCTGCACACATCAACAGCATCGCCCTGCTCCACGGCAAACGCCCTGCGAATTTGTGTTGAAACACACCAGCTGCGAGGATGCAAGACATCAAACATCCAGCATCGCCCCGCGCCACAGCAAATGCCCTGCAAACACACCCGCTGCGCACATGCAGGACACCACACGTCATTGCGCACCTGGCTGCACACGTCCAGCATCGCCCCCGCAGCTTCCTTATCGAGCCTATGCGCTGCCTGAGCCATCAGTGCAAGCGCGCTGGTGCGCACCACCAGGCTTGTTGTGCGCAGGCACAGGCCCACCACACGTGGCATGAGGCTCTCACGCAGCAGCGCATAAGGCATCTCTGGAGCCAGCCGCTGCACGCAGCACGGCGCAGCAGGTAGCACAACAACATGCAGTGAGCAAGCGCCGAACACGCACACAACGTCTCTCGTGTGCAGCGTGTTGAGCCAGTTGAGCCCCTGTCCTCCGCTAGTATGCTCACAGACCAAGCGGCAGCTTCCCAAGCATTGCGAGACGGTGCCAGTTGGCCTGCAAGCCTCACCTGCAGTGCTTTCAGCGTCTCTTCCTGTGCGCGGGTGCTGTTTGAGTCGAACGCGCGCAGCATCAGCGGCACCAGCACGCTGGCGTGTGCATCACTGCAGGTGCAACGTGCGGCGGCAGGGCAAGGGAAAGGCAGGACACGACATGGGCTGCATTCGGCTTGCAGACAAGGAAGCTGTTGCTGCATGGCGACAGTGCAGCCCTTTCCATGTTGGGCAAAAGCAGACAGTGCTCAGCCCTGCAGGTGGAGCAAAGCTCTGTCGGTCTTCACCTGACATCGATGTGGCTGCACTGTCAGCACCACGCCGCAGAATTGCCCAGTGTGCAAGCATCTGGCTGTTCTTGCAACACGCCGCTGCCGCTATGTACAATTTGAGAGCACGCCGACACGGTAGAACACACCTCACCACACACAACACCCACGTTCTGGAGCACACCCAAATGTGTTTTTACAGCCAGCAACATGGCAGCACGTGATGGTCAATGCTTGGGAATTTCCACAGCCGACAGCCGCCAAGCACTGTTGTGGCTCCTCACCTGGGCATCAGGTTGTAGAACACGCTCAGATGCTTCACCAGTGCCAGCAGCACCTCACCATCGGCATGCTCAAAGATCGGCTTCAGCACCGGCAATATCCTGCTGGCAGCAAAGCCCTCCGGCTTCATGCGGCCCATGATGGCTAGCACGATCGGGAGTGCTGCTAACGCTACTACGTCGCTGCGCATCTCTTGCACGATGGGAGGCAGCACGCGGTGCTGCAGCAGCCGGTCATCAAATTGCTGCCAGAATGTGGCAAGGTCACGCAGGAAGGCAACCTGCGAATAGTCAGCAGACAGGTTGGTTGGAGGTTGCTGAGAAGTTGTACAACATGGAGACTGAGGACTTACAGGTGTTTACTCAGCAGGTGTCGTTCGTGCGTGCGTGCAGGCTTGCCGGTGCAAGCTGTGTATACGGTATTTTATTATGCTGCAGCGTGCGCCTGCAGCACGTAGACCTGATACACAGCCACCCTGTGCAACTAGCGTAGCAGCAGCCGCCACCAACACCCGCTGTGTGCTCCCACCTTCTGCCCGCTGTCGCGCTGCAAGATGCTGTCCAGGAACTTCAAGCAGCGCAGCAGCATGTCCTCGCTGAACCACTGGCAGCCAGCAAATGCAGCAGCGTTGGGCCGCGCGCCAGCAGACTGCGACAGCATGGCGCGCAGCAGCGGCTGCAGCACAGCAGCAGCAGCGGCAGGCGGTGGCAGGGCCAATACGGGCAACACGTTTGAGCACCCTGAAACTGCATCCAATGCGTGAAGAGTGAGGTGCTGTGTCGTGTGACCAAACACCACCACGATCACATTGCGCGTGGCCATACTGCAGAACTGCCAGGAAACACAGGAAGACACAGAGTCGGTGCAGGACTGCTGCAGGACTGTTGCAAATGCAGTACCCGCTGACACACTGGCCCACATCACACACTTGCACTGCGCTCAACATCATTACGCGGGCTGCGCATTGCTCTGATGGCAACACGGAGTTCCCAGCATGTCTGCGTCACGCTGTGTTAGTTTGAGAAGGGTTTATGTCGCGCTTGTGTGTGATGACGGCCTCTATATATAATCACCATTTATGGTGTTTATGCCAGCAAAGCAGTCCCTTCTTCAGGGTGGGCTGTGCTGGGTGGGTCTTAAGGGTTTGCCTCGACAGTGCTGCTGTCCCAATCAGGTGATTTCATGCTGAGCTGGCCGCAGGGCCCTTTATGTTCCTGTTTTGTCGCTTCGCGACAAACAGTTTGCCGCTACGCGGCAGTGGTAGACGCTGCAATGGCAAATATCGAAGCATTGCAACCCGAGATTGTGGCACTCAAGAACGAGATGGCTCGTATGAGTACGCGCACTGAGGACAGAGCTACTCCGATTCGGGCGTCTGAGCCTCCTTTTGTCGTGCCCTCTGCTAGCACCAACGTGCAGCTGCCTACAGCCGTTGGTGAGATTCCCCACGTGGCCGATAACCCAGTACCCCGCTACGCAAACGCTCCAAAGCTTGCATCGCTCTTAGATCTGCGCATGGACAGGGGCTTCGTCGCAGTTAGCCAGGGGGGCAGCGCGGCTATGCAGCACGAGTACCGCTGGCCAGCTAGCGCCTTTAGCTACCTTAAGGACGGCGTTGCAGAGCTGGAGCGCATCATTCCGGCGCTGCAAGATGAGGCGCAGCGCAAAGGCTTCACAGTGGTGCGGGTGCAGCTCGGCAGCGTGGTGGCTCTCATGGAGAAGCGCTTGGATTTCCTAAAGCTCTTTGGAGAGCACAGGTCCAGCGAGCCGGGTCTGGTTCAGGCAGTGGAGAACGCTATTGCTGGCACTGCTGACCTGCCTGTTACTTCCAGCACTGTGCTGGATGCAGTAGTCAGCTACAGGGACAAGAAGACCACCACTGCCATCAAGCAGGGTGCTTCCAGCGACTACAACATGTCAGGGCAGGGGCGCGGCAGCGGCCGTGGCCGGCGAGGCCGGCAGGGCAGCAGCAGCAGCAGCAGGGGGGCAGGCACCCTTACAACACCCGCCAGTCGCAGGCTGCAGATGGAGCAGCCGGTGAGCACTAGGGGGTATGTGGAAGAAGTTGCAGGGTTTGGCTGGGCGGTGGGCAGCTTTGGGTGCAGATCCTGAGCTTGTGCAGGCCTTGCAGCATGGCATTGTGCCAGAGTTTGACCAGCTGCCACAGCCTTACGATTATGGGGGGCTGTGGTTAGAGGGTGAGCAGCTGCAAGCGTGGGAGGCGCTGCGTGACCATTACTTGAGCATTGATGCTATTAAAGTAGTTGACTCGCTCAAGTGGTGCAACTTTGCGTTTCTTGTGCCTAAGCATTCAGGGGGGTACAGGCTGGCAGTTGACTGCAGGCCTAGCAACTCCGGTGGCCCTGAGTACCCCACTGTTTATGACCACCTATATACCCTGAGTGAGGCTATCAAGCCCCACGACCGCATGAGTGCCTTTGATCTGGCAGATGGCTACTTTCACATGTTTATTCACCCTGATTATCAGAAGTTCTTTGGGTTCAAGGTGCAGGGTGTGTGCTATCAGATGGTTGCGCTGCCTTTTGGCTGGAGTGGGTCGCCAGCCTGGTTCATGCGGCTCAGCAGGCAGATTGGTGCTTGGCTAGCAGATCCTCCTCCGCTGCCAGTGGAGGGGGGTGTGAACAGCAGTGCTCCTATTCGTCACCGCATTTTTCTTGACGATTTTTTGCTGCTGTTTGCTCCAGGAGCTGATGGTTCAGGTGGGGTAGCGTATGTAAAGGCACTGCTGTCCTACCTGGGCATGAAAGCTAATGAAAAGAAATCATCCTGGGAGCTTGAGACTCGCAAGCTGCATTTGGGTTTGTGGGTAGATACTGCTAGTGGTGTGTTCTCCATTCCAGATGACCGTATCAGCAAGATCAAGGCTTGTGCCAAAGCTGTGTTATCAGAGGTTAGCAGGTCAGCGCGCTGGGTGCCTGCTAGGCTAGTAGCGCGGCTAGCTGGTCTGTCTGTGTGTGTTTCTCTTGCATTTGGTGGTGCTAAGTTCTTTGCCCATGAGCTGTATGCAGCGCTGAAGGGCAAGGGTAGCTGGGCAGACAAAGTAAAGCTCAGCAATCAGGCAGTCCGCGACGTGAAGCTGCTGGCAGCTTTTCCTCGGCGCTGGAATGGCAGCTGCATCTGGCCCCCAGCAGCGTCGCGTGTTGTGATCACGGATGCATCAGATGTAGGCGGGGGTGCAATCGTGCTAGCAGGGTCTAGGGTTTTGCAGCAGCAGGGTCGTTGGGCGCCTGGCATGCAGCGCAAGCATATTATGGTTAGAGAGTTGGCAGCTGTGCATTTTGCTTTACGAGCTGCTAGGCCTGTGTTGCAGCAGCAGATTGTAGAGTGTGTGATTGATAACTCTGCTGCATATTATGGTGTCAAGCACTGGGCTTCTGCAAGCATTGATCTCATGCGGGTGCTGCGCAAGATCTTTTGGCTTTGTGATCGGCGGCGCATCACACTGCTGCCCAGGCTGGTCAAGTCTGAGGCCAATCCAGCAGATTCTCTGTCGCGCTTCAAGAGTGATGCAGAGTGGCTGCTGGATACACGTGTGTTTAGGCAGTTAGAGGGTTGGTATGGGCCCCACAGCATTGATTTGTTTGCAACAGCTGGCAATGCTAAACTGCCCAGGTTCTTCAGCATGCTTGGGGGTGACGGAGCAGCAGGGGCCAACGCGTTAGAGCAGTCCTGGGAAGGGGAGAACGCATACTGTGCTCCTCCATGGGCTTACATTAGCAGAGTGCTGAAGAAGCTGCACAGCACGCAGCATGTTGCTTGCACCCTGCTTGTGCCCGACTTCCCTTCCTCACCTTGGTACCCAGTGCTGCTCTCCCGTGCTAAGTCTGTCCGCTGCCTGCCGCTGGGTGCAATGTTCAGGCGAGGGCCAGGGGGTTTGATTCGTGCTAAATGGCCGCTGTTGGCAGTGCGGCTGGAGGGCTAGCTGGCAGCAGCTTGTCAGGCGCTCAGGTGCTGGACTTGCTTGCTGAGCGGGCTAGGCCACAGCGCACAGCGGCAGCAGCTAAGTACAGCTGTGATGTGGAGGTGTCAGGCAGCCCCTGGCTGCGTTTGAGTGAGTGGGCAGTTGAACGGTTGTATCCAGCAGCAGACAGTGCTGAGCAGGGCGTGCTTGTCAGTGCGCTCTGTCATGCTTTTGCAGATGGCACTTCTTCTCAGTATATGTCTACTTTCCGTGTTTTTGCTGAGTTCTGCTGTGATCATGAACCTGAGTTGCCCTGCTTACCTGCTTCTCGGGAAGCAGTGCATCTTTTTGTGGCGGGCCAGGCCCGCAATGGCTCTGTCAGTGCGAGTTCACTAGCTTGTGTGGTGTCTGCCATCAATGGTGTGCACAATCTGCTGGGCTTAGCGGTGCCGGTGGTCACAGATGCACAGCATAGGTTGTTCATGAGCGGCTTGGGCCGCATTCTTGTGCCAGCGGCGCCAGCAGTGGAGCGGCAGCCTGTCCCGGCTAGTATGCTGGAGCGAGCGCTGCTTGCTGTTGTGCCATTGGGTGCCAGCAGTGGGTCCGCCACTGCGCATGTTGTGCAGCTGCCAGTTGTTACAGTTCTGCTGGGCATGCTGACAGGGTTGCGTGGCACATCCCTGGCTAGTTTGACTGTTGGTGACCTGCACGTGAGCAGCAGCAGCATAGTGCTGCGTGCGCAGGTGTTGAAGCGGCGTCTGCAGCCGCGTGCGTTTTCTGATTGGGTGATTCCCCTGCACCTGGGTGCTGTGCGTGGCCCAAATGGGGGCGACTTCTGGCGGCGTGTGTTCAGGCTGTTGTATGAGCATTGCGTTGCGCGCCGTACTTGGGCTGCTGACCGCCCCTTTTTGGCCCCGCTGGGGTCTTCTAAACGTCCCCTAAGTGAGGCTTTTGTGGATGAGCAAGTGTCCAGCTTTGTGCAGCAGTATGGTGGTGCTGAGTCTACTGCTGGGTTCTCTTCTCATTCTCTCCGCATTGGTGCGGTGTCAGCTATGATGGCTGCTGGTGTGTCTCGTGAGACTATTCGAGTTTGGTTGAAATGGAAGTCTGCGGGCATGATCGATTTGTATGCTCGAGTTGTGCCTTGTGATTCTGCTGTGCGGTCGTTGTACCAATGGATGGTGGCAGCAGGTGCGACGATTACTCTGTACGTGTGACTCGTTCTTGCGTGTGGGGTGGTTGCGTAACTTTTTACTGCTGCAGCGCAGCATAAAATCACCATTTATGGTGTTTATGCCAGCAAAGCAGTCCCTTCTTCAGGGTGGGCTGTGCTGGGTGGGTCTTAAGGGTTTGCCTCGACAGTGCTGCTGTCCCAATCAGGTGATTTCATGCTGAGCTGGCCGCAGGGCCCTTTATGTTCCTGTTTTGTCGCTTCGCGACACCCACCCTTCCCACCCGTTCCTGTTTTGTCTTGTTGATGTGATCAGCTCAGGCTGATGCCCTTGCTGGAGGGTTCCAGCTGCGGTTCGTCTACCAATGTAACAAAGTAACTTTTTACTGCTGCAGCGCAGCATAAATGATTTTTTGTCCAGCCGCTGAGCCACCTTTGCAGTAAAGTTCACTGACAGCATAGCAGGCAGCCTGTTGCCAACGATACCCAACCACAATGACGTGAACCCAGCAGCACTCCAGCAGCAAAGCGAGCAGAGACGCCCGACCCCTGCAGCAAGGCCGCGGGCGACTGCACCGCTGTGGTGACATGCTGTACTGCACCGCTGGCTGCATCGTTGAACACGTGGATGACCACATTGTGCAGTTCCTGAACTCGCACCTGAAACTTCGTCCAACTGTTCCTCCACCTTGGCTGTGAAGTTCACATCCACGTAGCGCGGGAAGAACAGCGTGAGGTATGACACCATCAACCGGCCCAGCGGAGTAGGCGCAAGGGAGCGGCCAGACTTCAGCACATAACCGCGGTCCTGCAATTTGAAAAGCAAATCAAGTTGCGCAACTTGCTGCAGCTACTATGGAGTACAGTTCAGACTGTTGTTGATTCCCGCTTCTATCCTGCGACCACAAGCTGAAATCAACAAGTACTCACCATGGGAAGCAAACACAACAACAGGGTGCAGGTTTTTGCGTGAGGTCACTGGCCGTGTTGCCAGACTTCAGCATGTAACTGCGGTCCTGCAGCCCAAGCATTAGTCGAACGTCTGAGCATGATTCAGTGTCATCAGCGATATGAGGAGGCACACATGCCAGAAGTAGCTCGCGTACATGCATGTTGGCTTAGCAACACACACGTCACCTGTGGCAGCCGTGCGGCACTGCATACGCTGGAAGCAGGCCCCCTTTACGCAACCCCGACCGCCCGATGTCTTGCTCAGAAGGGTGCAAGTGCTCGCAAGCAAGAGACGACCCGTTGGGTTCTGATGGGCGTTCCCACTTACTTACTCAGCCATGAGTGGTGAAAGCGATGTAGTGTGATGTGATGAAAACAGGCACAAACCCACAATGTTCAGCCCCACCTGCAGCAGCCGGATGGTTGATGAGTATGTTGAATGCCGGCCCACACTCTGACGCACCCCCAACCGCCCAATCATTGCTCACAAAGGTGCAAGAGAGAGAGACAACAGACACAGAAACACACACGCTTTGAGCTAACCACGCTTTCAGCCCCACCTGCAGCAGCCGAATGGTTGGTGCATATGTTGATGGCCGGCCCACGCCTGCCTCCTCAAGCGCCTTCACCATGCTGGCTTCAGTGAAGCGGGGTGGCGGCTTTGTGAAGTGCTGCACGGGTGACACCTGCAGCACATGCAGACGGCAGCACGACATTGCAAGGGCAAGAGGGCGCAGGCAGAAGTGGTGGTGTTTTCCAAGTCAGTAGCTTTCATTGAAGCGGGGTGGTGGCTTTGTGAAGTGCTGCACGGGTGACACCTGCAGCACACGCAGATGGCAGCAAGTGCTTGGCAAGTCGAGTGCACGCAGGCAAAAGTGGTGTTTTCAAGCTAAGATAATCCGTCAGCAATCATGGGAGGCCACATGGCAACCTGTTGATTTAACCATGCTTGCAGACATCCGTGCCACAAGATGACACATCGACAACCTACAACAACACACTACAACTCCGCAGTCCTGCACCTTTGTCAGCGCAACAAGCTGCCCCTCCTGCAGCTGCTGCAGCACTCTGCTCAGCGCACTGCCTTTAGGCCCTGCCAGTGCAGCCACGTCATCATCCTCAACCTCGGACAAATCGCCAGCTGCTGCTGAGCCAGCTGCTGCTGCTGAGTCAGCGCTGCTGCTGCTGCTGCCGATGCCCTTCCATGCAGCGAGGTAGCCGGGGAACGCCAGGCTGCTGCCTGTGCTGCGCAGCAGCAGCGTGCTGCAGGGACTCTGCAGCTCCACCGTCACCTGTGGACCAAGCAGAATATGTCATATCAACCCCCAAAGATAGACATTGATCAGCAATTATGTCAAGAATGCACACTGCAGAGATGGCACAAGGGCGGGCGGCTGCCAGCTACTGGCACTCTTGCAAAGAACGCCCCCCCCAGCAGCAGTACACGTCGCACATTGCTAGCAGCCCATGCACATTCTTGAGTATTCTGAACAGATGTTGGAAGCCAGTTACATACAAACAAGCATGACTCATGCAGCTGTTGCAGCAGGCCTCCCCTGTGTTAGCTCTGCGGTGGCACGAGGGCTGACAGCTGACAGCAACTGGCACAGCAACTCAAAAGGCACTCATACAAAAGAAGGGCCCCAACGAAGCAGCAGTACAGATCGCACACTGCTGGAGGCAGCCCATGCATATTTCAAGATATTCAAAACAGATGGTAAGCCCAGTTACATACAGAAGAGCATGCATGCTCATACAGTATATTGCAGCAGGCCTCACCTGTGTCAACTCTGCTGACTCCATCTGGCTGGCCACCGCTCTGGCCCACACCAATGCATACAGCTTGGCCTGCAGGCAGGGGCGCAATGCACAGCAGAGCAGCAGATCAACACATGCCAGCACCCTCCGCAGCACATGCAAGTTGGGCCGCCACACAATTGTACAGAATGCCTGGAGGTAAGCTGGCTATGTGCAGAGCTGGCTATGCTGCATTTGTACGGCTTCCACACCAGCTGAGACAAGGTCCTGCAAGGAGTGCTGTTGCCTCACAGCTTGGCTTCCAACCATCTACCACAACCCCAACAGCTTGCACCCACACCAGCTAGGACAAGATCCTGCAAGTGCCGCAAACCTTACAGCTTGCCGTCAGCACCCTCCACCATGTGGTGGCACTTGGCACCTGTCATACACTAGTACAGTATACTGTACGTACCTAGAAGGCACTTTACACAAACACTATACAGCTTGCACCACACGCACCTGGTCAGGCGTCAGGCCCTCAACATCACATCACAGCACAGCACAGCAGCAGATCAATACAAGCTGGCAACCTCCTCAGCACATGCAAGATGGGCTGCCACATGATTGTATAGAAAGCCTGTGTGCGGAGCCGCTGCATTTGTCACGGCTCCCACACCAGCTGAGACAAGTTCCTGCAAATGCTTCAAAACTCACAGCTTGCCATTCACAGCCCCCACCATAGATTGAGTGCAGCAGTTGATGTTATGGAATGACATGTAACGTAATGTGACAGATTCAACATCTTGCGGCACACGCACCTGGTCAGGCGTCAGACCCTCAACATCGCCAGGCAGCAGTGCCGGGTTGGTTGGCCGAATCGCCTCATGCGCCTCTTGTGCATTCTTAGCGCGCGTTTTGTACACGCGTGAGCCAGCAGGTGGCAGGTAGCTAGCGCCATATTGACTGCCGATGAGGCCACGAAGCGTGTCGACGGCCTCTGCTGACAGGTTGACGCCGTCGGTACGCATGTAGGTGATCAAGCCTTCCCCTGCACACAGCACATGTACAGAAATGGACAAGCTGAAGCGGCGAGTAACATTAGTAACCCCTGGCAGCATCCAGCAAGGCCCTGGTGTGGTTTGCGTGCATGCACGTGATATGTAGGCCCAAACAGGTGCACCGTTTCTGCAACTGACATGGTACGTTGGCAGTTGAGACAAGCAGGGACGTCTGCGTAAGAACGTTACCTGTGTTTGCGCCCTCATACAGCTGCTGCGCCACTGACATCGTCTTGCTGGCACCCCAGCCCAGCCGCATTACTCAAGTCGAGCACGTGGTAACTGCTGCCACACATCTCACCTGTGTTTGCGCCCTCCTACAGCTGCTGCGCCACTGACATCGTCTTGCTGGCACCCCAGCCTAGCCGCATTACTCAAGTCAAGCACGTGGTAACTGCTGCCACACATCTCACCTGTGCTTGCGCCCTCCTACAGCTGCTGCGCCACTGACATCGTCTTGCTGGCACCCCAGCCCAGCCGCTGCCCATCCTCAACCCCACACACAGACCATCACATCTGCACAACATCTCATCCCAGGCATACTCAATCACGCAGCCTTTGTCTGCATGTTACCAGAGCCGCACAGCCCACCTGTATTTGCGCCCTCGTACAGCTGCTGCGCCACCGGCATCGTCTTGCTGGCACCCCAGCCCAGCCGCTGCCCATCCTCAACCCTACGCACCGACCGTCACATCTGCACTTCGTTCCAAGCCTAGGCATACCGATCGTGTTTATTCAGATCTGCATGCGATAACTTCCATCACACATCGCACCTGTGTTTGCGCCCTCACACAGCTCTACGAGGGCGCAAACACAGTTGGATCTGCAGTGTCACATCTCACCTGTGTTTGCGCCCTCGTACAGCTGCTGTGCCACCGACATCGTCTTGCTGGCACCCCAGCCCAGCCGCCGCCCATCCTCAACCCCACACACAGACCATCAGATATGCATAGCATCTCATCTCAGGCATAAGCAACCACGCAATCTCTGCCTGCGTGTTATCAGAGCCGCACAGCCCACCTGTGTTTGCGCCCTCGTACAGCTGCTGTGCCACTCCACTGACATCGTCTTGCTGGCACCCCAGCCCAGCCGCCGCCCATCCTCAGCCCTACGCACCGAGCATTACATCTACACAACACTTCATGATCAGGCAAACCTATCGCAAGCATGTTGCTCACATCTGCACATGATAACTGCCGTCACACATCTCACCTGTGTTTGCGCCCTCGTACAGCTGCTGTGCCACTGACATCGTCTTGCTGGCACCCCAGCCCAGCCGCCGCCCCGCCTCCTGCTGCAAGCTGCTCGTCACTAACGGAGGAGGAGGACTGCGCTTCACAGGCTTGCGCACAACACTCGCCACTCGATACAGCACGCCCTCTGCTGTTGCGTATTCGCTGTGAATGCTGCTAGATCCTGCTGCTGTGTTGCTGGCGTCCTGTTGCTGCTGCCAGAGTCGGGCTACCAGCAAATCTGCTGCTTGTTGGCTGCCGATCGACATGGTTTGCAGCCGCCTGCCATCAACCTGCACCAGCCGCGCTGTTAGTGACACACCAGCTGCGTTACTAACATCCCCACTGCCGGCCGCACTGCTGCTGCTGCTGCCAGGTGCTGCTGCTGCTGTGAAGTCCGCTGCTATGCTCCAGTATTCCTCTGGGTTAAACACCTGGCGCTCATCTTCCCTGTCACACACCAGGCGCAGCGCAACAGACTGCACACGGCCTGCAGGACAGTTGATGCGATGAACAACAGCAGAGCTCAGAGATGAACATGCAGCAGGTACAGTCATTACAGGTGCATTGTCACACACCAGGCGCAGCGCAACTGACTGCACACGGCCTGCACAACAACAGATGCGATGAAAGTGCAGCAGGTACAATCATCACAGGTGCATTGTCAGTGCGCACGAATATTGATATCATCAAATACACCAGGCGCAGCGTGAAAGACTGCACACAGCCTGCAGGACTGCAGCAGAGCTCAGTCCAAGCTGCAAAGTGATCAACCACAACAAGCAGTTCCCCAAGCCAGCACAAGGCAACGCTCATCATGAGGCTGTGCAGCCCAGTCAGCTACACTGTTGACTTTGACACAACTAGGCAGCTCACAAGCAGCGGCAGCACCAGCTACAGCAGCAGCAGCAGCAGCAACAGCAGGCTGCCGCACCTGCTGAGCGTGCTGTGCGCCCCAGCCTCCTCCACAGCAGTGGGCTCAGGTTGAAGCCCACCATGTTTTACAAGAAGCAGATAAACCCCAGTCCTGGCCCTAGCAGGAGTTGAACTTCCGCCGCAAGGGACGCAGGCTGGTGCCTGTGAACCACTGCGCTACTTAGGCCGAGTTCCACAGCTAAGCTCAGCAAACAATCTGCTACAGATGCTTGCCACTACAACAGCAGCAGCAGCAGCAGCAGCATGCAAGCACACCTGCTGAGCGTGCAGTGCGCCCCAGCCTCCTCCACAATGTTCAGGCTAACTCAACTAGGCAGCTCACAAGCAGCAGCAGCAGCAGCAACAGCCAAAGCAGCAGCAGCAGCAGAATGCAAGCACACCTGCTGAGCGTGCCGTGCGCCCCAGCCTCCTCCACAGCAGTGGGCTCAGGTTGAAGCCCACCATGTAGTCCAGTGCACGACGCGCAAGGTACGCGTCTACAAGCGGCACTGACACCTGCAGACGGTGCAGTAACAGTGGCAGCATTGGTGATGCGGCCCATTCAACAGGTGCTGTGTGTGTTGACCCCACAAGTGGGAGTATCGCACACAAGCAAGAGAGCAGCAGCAGGGAACTGCATATGGATCATGGCAGCTAAGCTGCGTGACAGCTTGCTGCGTTGATCGCCCTCTGCCTGCTGTACTGCAAAGCCAGCTCACATATGTGTGTTTGCCGCTGTGTCAAGAGCTCACCTGCCGCGGTTGCTGCAGGGCCTCTGTGACTGCCTTCTGCGTGACCTCATTGAATGTGACACGTTGCAGCGTCAGCCCTGGCCGCGGCAGCACTCCTCGCCGCTGCAACCGCATGCGGCGTTCAGACCGTGGTGGCAAAAGCAGTGTGATGAGTACGAGCAGGACAGAGGGCGAGCGATGGCGTTGATGCTATGGCTTAATGGGTAACATGATGATGATGAGAGGGCGAGCGATACAGCGCTGCAGCTCTACGCAGCTGTCCTGCAAGTTCAACGTTAACTACAGCAGCGCTCACAGGGCAGCCGCAGCATCTCGCATCATGTCGCCGCAGCACACAGCGCACAGCGCTGGACTCAATTTCAGCTCTTCTGTGATGTGCCAGCTGATGGCCTTCCGTGTTGTACCTGCTGACAATCACACATCTCATTTGCCCCCTTGCTATGATGTGCCACCCATCTGTTTTTTACAATACACACGCAAAACTCACCTTCAGCTCCTCTGTGATGTGCCAGCTGTACCTAGTAATGTGTAGTAATGTAATGAGTAATGTTACGTAATGTGACACAAACCCACCTTGAGCTCCTCTGTGATGTGCCAGCTGATGGCCTCCCCCTCCCTGTCAGGATCAGTGGCCAGCAGCAGCGCCCTGCAGCCCGCAGACGCAGCAGCAAGCTCCTGCATCTGCTGACATTCACACCTAGCATGTGTGCCTCTGCTTTACTGTTCACACCTTCAAGGAGGCTTCAGCTGACATCCAACAAAACCAAGCACAAAACAGAGCTTGTAGATGATGAAGAAGGTCACCTTGAGCTCCTCTGTGATGTGCCAGCTGATGGCCTCCCCCTCCCTGTCAGGATCTGTGGCCAGCAGCAGCGCCCGGCAGCCTGCAGACGCAGCCGCAAGCTCCTGCATCTTATTTGCACCACTGCCAGTCAGCTGCCACACGAGGCCCCAATCCTCATCTGGTTTCACGGAGCCGGGCTTGTTGGCCAGATCGCGCACGTGACCATAGCTGGCCACCACCTGTTGTGATGGGGTGGCAAGTGCATGGCAGGCAGCAAAACATCAGGCCGCCTATGGTCTGTACATGGAGCAAATGTGCCGCAGACGTCGTGAGCCCTTAGGGACGTGCGTTGCATACCAGCCGCCATTCCTGCAAGATGGCAGGAGAGATCATGCTGCTGCCAGTTAGCTGCCACACCAGGCTCCAGTCTTCATCTGGTTTGACGGAGCCAAGGCTTGTTGGCCAGATCGGGCACGTGACCATAGCTGGCCACCACCTGTTGTGATGGGGTGGCAAGTGCATGGCAGGCAGCAAACGGCATCAGGAGTCTGTACAGCGAGCAAAACGTGCGGCGAACATTTGCAAGGCCTTTGGGGATGAGCATTGCAAGCCAGCCCCCATTCCTGCAAGATGGCTGCAGAGATCATGCTGCTGCCTGCCAGCTGCCACAACATGCTGCGATCTTTCTCTGGCTTGACAGAGCTAGGCGTGTCTGCCAGATCGTGCATGTGACCATAGCTGGCCACCACCTGTTGCAGCAGGCATGTGTGCAGAAGCGTGCTTAGGTGCAACAACACGAACCAACCCATTACGCAAACTGAGTTATACGTAGGGCACACCGCAAGTAAAGATGAATGGGGTATGAGTCACCTGCTTGTCCATCCCCTGCTGCTGTGGCAGGTGGCGATTACAGGGCTGCAGGAACTGCTGCACAATCCATGCAGTCCAGACACACTCAAGCATCGCGCTGCTGCTCGCGCTGCAGCTTGTGCAGGACGGCTGTGACTTGCAAACCTGCTGCTACATCAGGCAAACCTGCTGCTACATCAGGAACCACTCCGCAAAGCTGTTTCAAGTGTGTGTTACCAGCTTTGTGCTGTGAGGTGCGAGGCCTTCAGCTACTAGTGTTGCTGCTGTCATCACCTTGTAGTCATCTCCCAGGAACTTCTGAATCTTTGCTGCCTTTGTAGGTGACTCAACAACCATGAGCGTCTTGCCGCGCGAGTTGCCAACACCAGCTGCTGCTTGCGCACTCAGCGACATCCGCGTTGACGCTGTGAGACCTTCAGAGTCGTCGCCACCGCTGTGACTGCTGCTGCTGCTGCTGCTGCTGTTATTGCTGCCCTTTACATGCCTGACACTGCCGCTGGTCCTGCTCCTGCTGCTCCTTGTTGTGGTGCCACCCGCTGCTGCTGCTGCCACTGTGAGAGAGCGTGCTGCAGCTGGCGCCAGGCTGCTGCTGTGCCCAGCGCTGTCGCTGTGTCTGAGGCAGTGCGTTACAAACTGCACAGCAACACACGATTGCAGGGAAAAGTGGTAGGCAAAGCATGCATTGCGGCAGGGATTGGCACATGTGCTGTACCTGCACAGCGCTGTTGCTGGTGGTTGCTGCCTTGTTTATTGCTGCAGCCCCAGTCATAACACGAGGTGACATAGTCGCACCCTCACCGTTTGTTTGAAGCCGCCTAATCCAGTCGTGCAGCAGCGGCTGATGAGAAGCATGTTGCTGCCGGGAGCAGACGCAGCAGCAGCAGCAGCACCCTGCGTAGGACGCTGCTGCATCCTCCTAACACACGGCAAAGCCGCGTTGACAACTAATAGCAACACTCCGTACGTTGTTGCAACTCCGACACATCAGACGAGGCAGCTACGTACACACGGACACACCTGCGGCCGAAACATGCCGGTTGTTCTGTTCAGGTGCTACTTTGCGAGCTTGAAGTCATAACTTGGTTGCTAGGCTGCGTAATAATCATGTTTGTGAGATAACGATCTCTCCATGTCAAACGGTCATGTGACTTGACAGGTCACTGAGCTTCACCAGTCACTGCTCGCCAGTGGTGCTATGTTCCCAAGATCACCATGGTAATGCCACACGTGCTGAGCAGCGCGAAACATACATGGTTGCTGCCTCTAAAGGCGCTCCCAGTAAGCTACACCTGTGTCAACAAGCGAGGCTGGTTGCTGCTACACATTCACACCTATGCATGCACACCTCTGATGCCAACCAGGCTGCACCTAGCCCTGTTGCGCATGCTGTTATAGACGCACAGAGCAAACTTAAGGAACAATTACATACCGGCTACAACCAGCGCCTTCAAGCAAATGCTGCAAGCTTCTGTGGATCACTGCTGCAAACACTGGAACGCCAAGCCCCTGAAGCCAACGCCCTGTTGCCGCCCCAGGATCACAGCTGCTACGTATACGGTACAGACCAGCCTTTCATCAACCACTGTCCAACATCTACAAGACGCTGCTGGCCTGGCTGCAGAGTCTCTTGCAGTGCCAGTGGCATGTTGTGCTGGCAGACACCCCTGACAGCCGCTGGTCAAACTTTGGTCAACCATCAACACATGAGCATGCTGATGTTGATGCTATGGCTCAGATCTGTAATTCGAGGATCATCAACACGTGCGCATGCGCTTCCTACTAGGCTGCTCCACCATCACTTCAGTGCCTGGCATCTGAACATCTGTTGCCGTACAAGCCTGCTGCGACTGGCCACCGTCGCCCACCATAGTTGCTGCGCTCCCCGCTGCTGCTGCCCGCCTGCACAAGCCGGCCACCCCCACCACCATCTCCTGTAGTTGCAGCTGCTGCCATGCATTCTCCTCCCTCAGCTGCTGCATGACTGCATGACCTGCTGCTGCTGCTGTTCATCGCTGCTCACCCACGCACGCAGCAACTCAGGCACTGTCTCTGGCTGTCCTGCCAGCAGAGCCAACGCATAATCTCTGTCCTGCCTTGCCAGCTGCTTCAACAGCAGCACAAACGCTGGCCAGTTCTCACACTTTGCTGCCTCTGTTGCTGCTTTCACCAGAGCGTCTGCAGGTGCCGCCCATGCCTGCAGCAGCTGTCGTAGCAGCGCTATGTTCACGTACCGCAACTCTGTCGCTAGGGACAAGCAGGTGTCACCTGCATTGCTGACTGCACTTGCAGATGCCCCAGCTGCAAGAAGGACTGCTACTGCAGCGCCAGCATCACCATGATCTGCAGCTGCAGCTGAGAGCAGTGGAGTGAAACCTGCAGCAGCAGGAGCAGCAGCACCAGCAGCATGCTGCATCATCAGCAGTGCGTCAATTGGCCATCACAAGCCATCCGCATGCCCACTTTGAGGTTGGCCGCTGCCGTCTGCTTCATGATATCATAAGCACATGGTGCGTCGCGGTTTCTGAGAGCATCGCACCACAAGCCAACTCTGAGCCGCCGCTTGAAGCAGTGCACTCATCACGTGTTCCAAGCCAACTGAGATAACATTCACCTTCGATATCGCGGGCTTCCAGCTTTGCACCAGCAACAACCAGCTGCCGCACAATGTCGGCATTGCCGAGCGCACAAGCTGCGTGCAGAGGCGTTGCCCCCTCCGCATCAGCAGCACAGACGTTGGCTCCCATTGCCAGCAGTTCTGCCACCACAGCTGAATGCCCAGGCCTCAACCCAACAGCATGGTGCAATGCGGTGCTGCCGTCCCCGTCTGTACAATCAACATCCGCTCCGGCTTGCAGCAGCATCTTCACTGCTGCTAAGGCACCGTTGCGTGCAGCACACATGAGAGGGGTAGTGCCCAAGATGTCTGCCTTGTTGCTGTCTGGCCCTGCTGCCAGAAGCGCTGAAATCTCTTCGCTCAACCCATGCTCTGCTGCATCCATGAGGTATGTGCAGCCATGCGTTGCTGCTGCTGCATCTGCTGCCGCTCCTGCTTCCAGCAACTGCGCCACAACCTTAGCGCTGACAGCCTTGCATGCCAACAGCAGCGGCGTTGCGCTGTCTGGTCCTGCAGGAGTGTCTGCTGCAGCTCCTGCTGCCAGCAGCTCCCGCACCATGCTGCTCGCTGCTTCTGGGTCAGAACACTCGGCTGCAATGTGCAGCGCCTGCCACTCCTCACTCCCCGCGCGTGCATCTACATCACAGCCGCATGAAAGCAGCAGCGTGACGGCGTCCAACTGCCGCTGCTGCACTGCCAGGTGCAGGGCGGTAGCGCCAGTGGATGTTGATGCTTAATGGGTAACATGATGATGATGATGAGTGGATGTCCGTGCTTGCAGGTCTGCACCCGCTGCCAGCAGCAGCAGTAGCACTTCTGTGTGGCCTTTGGATGCTGCGAGATGCAGTGCTGTCAAGCTCTGGTCCCCTGCAGTGCACATACATGCCATGAGAACACATGGACACCACGCGGATGCAGTTGCTGGGATGCGCATTGCAATGAACAGGAAACATATATGCCTGTGAAGCATGTATTGTACTGTACAGCACAATGTACAATGTACTGTAATTTTTATAATGGCACCCTTTCATGCACGATTTGATTCTTGCATGCATGCCTGCGCAGGCATACTGTGTGCTGTAGTGCATGCTGCTCAACGTCCAGGTGAACAGCAATGCTCTCCAGCTGCTTGAGCAGAGCAGGCACATTGCCCTATCTTGGCATTTGACGTCTACTGGTGCGTCTCTTGTGAGAGAATTTGATGCTCAACAGGTACAGCATCAGCTACTGCAACAAAAGCCAGCAGCGCCGCCAACCAACTCACCAGTTTTCACGCCAACAGAAGCTCCAGCTGCTACAGCATCAGCAACTGCTCCTGAGTTTCCAGACTCCACCGCCTCCACCAGCGCATCATTCAAGTGCTCCTGCTGCCCCTTCAAAGTTGTTAATGCCAGCGCAGCATCGTGAAGCAGTGCTGTCTGCTGTTGCTGATGACGAGCAGTAAACATGCTGCAGATGCGCACCCCTGCTAGAGGCGGGCACAACGTCACGTCACAGCTGTATGTACGCGTGCATGTAGCATTTAAATGGGGAAAAGCTGTACGCGACCTTCCAAAGATGGCGACACTATACTTGGCGCCTTCAAGCAGATGCTAGCTTGGCCAGCAGCCTGCGCTCTTCGCACCAACAATACTGAATATTGCAGACGTAACAAAGTTTTGAATGAATTTGTTGGTCTTGCAAGGCCCTGCCTAGGGTTTGACGGTTGCGGGGCCCTTTCCTCCGTTGCATCCCTGCACAGTGAGCCATCTCTAAGCTGCTGCACCCACGAGCGAGCTTCGGATCTCAACACAATACAATCACTTTCGGCACCTGACAGGCATCGTCACAGTGAACAGCAGCATGCTGAACAAAGCTAAAGCGCTCAGCCAGGCTGGCTGTGCCTCACATCACAGCTATAGTATAGCCGTTTTTGTGGCTGCAAATGGACCATGGGGCCAAAGCTACATCAGCTACATCAACCAAGTTATCTAAAGCAATACATATGTCTTACTGTGCATAGCTGAATGCGGTTCAAGCCGGTGCCAGCTCAAGGAGCTGCGGCACAGTAGCTGCGCAGCATATGCATGCTGGCTGCAGCCAGTGCAAATGGGACTGGTGCATGCAGACGTGCCTTCTGGATACGTGGCAGGAGTCGGGTTAGTCAAAGCTCTTCAGTGGTCTGCAAAAGTGTGGCTTTGCAACCCTCTCAGCGAGTCGGATCCAAGCTGTCAGGCAGGTGTGACACCAACCAACCAATGACATCTCACACAAGACCCAGGTCGGCAGCATAGAGAGAGGAAGCAGGCATCGTACCTGTGATTAGATACCTTCGTGTTGTTTGCTTAGTAATGAATCCAATGACAGTCCAGAATAGCTGGTTTTGACGATGATGGTGTCGAGCTACGGTTGCTGCTTGCAGAGATGAGCTGGTCATATGCGTCGCACACAATTTGGCTTATCGTTCTAATAATATCGGTTTCAGCTCAGCAGCAGCCGCAGGCACCAGACACCAGTGCCGAGAACGCAGCTACCCGGCAACCCACGGTCAGCAGCCAACCTTCGCGATCCATCATCTTGGGTCGTGATTATCTCTTACGTTCAGTAAACAATGACCATCTGGCCCAGGTCAGGGCGGCCAGCGCCATTCAGGGCTCGCTTGAAACCCTTGCTGCTCAACTGGACGCCGATGACGACTTGGTGAGTAGCACATTGATGCAAGTTGATGTATAAAAGCTCGCCTGTGTCACACAGGCTCTGCTGCACTTGTCAGCCGCAGCAGCTAGGGCACAGATAAGCAATTCCTGCCGCCGCGGGAACATCAGCTGATTGGGTCTTGACTTGCTGGGACCAGCAGGCGGGCTCCAGCATGTGCAGAGGGCGCATAGCCGGCGTGCAGTCAATGTTTCTTCAACCTCTGCAATGGCTACCACAGCGTTTTGTGTCACTGCTTTCAAGGCAGCTGTTGAATTCTGATCATCATGCTGGTGACCAGCATGGCCTGGCCAGCCGCTGCACCAGCACTGTCACCCCCACCACTCCAGCCAAGCGCCTGACATGCAGAAGTTGTGTGCCACGCCATCATCCAAGGTTTCTTACATGGTTTGGCTCGGCTGAGGTAACTGCTGCCTGAAACAAAGTAGTAAAAGTGGCGATCTCCTTGAGTTGCGTCCGACAGAGGAGTCCTCAGTGCTTGTGCTGTAACTGCCTCCTGGCCTTGCTCTGCAGGTGGTCGATCCTACAAGCAACAGGCTCATCAGCAGTTGCTCCGGACTCTCCATCAAGGCCACACCCGAGCAGCAAGCTGCCGCAAGGGCTGCAGCAGACGATGTGGCAGCTGCACTAGCAGCACTGCGCGGCACTGCAGGCCTAGGGCAGCAGCAAGACTCGCCGCAAGCAGCAGCTGCCAGCGCTTCGGCAGCTCTGAATCTGCCTAGCAGCATTTCAGTGACGGAAGCTTTCAGGTTGAGCTCACGGCCTGGGGCAAAGTTCAAGATAGTGTTGGACTTCGACGGGAACGTATGTCAAGGTACCCAGTGGAATAAAGTCAAGGGAATTGACAAAATCACAACAAAGGCATATGACAAAGACAACAACTCGTCAACGTTCAGTGCAGAAGAGATTGCAGGTGAGGGGCTGGCTGCAGTGCTTGACCCACATTATGTTGCGCAGGGCGCACAGAGTGGTGCAGCACTGTGTGCCTGCCATTGACTGAACGTTGACTAGCAGGTTCTGCTCCGCGATGCTTGTGCCACCTGCAAGTTGCTTGCTGCAGCCTCACTGTATGCCAACTTGCTGTGCTTTGGCGGTTACAACAGCGGCAGGCAAGCAGGCCTGCTGCATCTGCCGAAACAGTGTTATCTACAGCCGTCTGCTACATCCTATTGCTACTAGTGCTCTTGTGTTGATCACGCTGCTGCCACTGCTGCTGCTGCTGCTGCTGGAACCTGCTGCTATGCAGACATTGTGGCCATATGGCGAGCTGTGGCAGAAGGTGCGGCCTAGCTTAACCCTGTATGCTGGCTGCCAACATCTGCTGCTCCATGCTGTGAGAGCTGTGGCTGGTCTTATTATGTCCAGTATCTGTCCTGTTCCACAGCAACACCATGCTGACACGTTCAGCCACTGCTTCCCTCTACACAGCCCTTCGAGTTTGCCGCAGTACTTTGCGGTCCCATAACGCCAGCGCCTTGCGTCATGCTTCTGCTCTCACTCTGCTGCTGTCTGCTCTCCGCATGCCTCATATTCACCACAACCTCATCACCCCCACCAGACTACGCGCCCTTTGACGTTGACGTCACCACAATAGACCCGGGGGATGCAGCGCTGATGGGAGTGGGCCAGAAGGCTGTCATTTACGGTGATGACACAGGCGTCTCGGGCGATGATGCTGGCATTGCCTTCATCAGCAGCTTCGGTCAGGGCGCACCTGCGTTTGTATCTGCTCGCAAGCTGGGACCCAACAATCCAAAGGTGAGCAGACAGAAGCATAGAAGGCTATGGTTTATCCGCAGCATGTTTGAGAAGCTTGTCAAGCTTTGAGCTCGACCATGCTCTGCAGCTGTTTCCTGATCCAATGCAACCAGCTATGTCTGCAGCCAACACGGGCTCCTGTGTGCCTGCCAACATCTGCTTGTGTCACCTGTGTGCAGTGCAATTGGGAGGCTGTGTCACATGAGCTGGGCCACACGATGGGGCTGCTGCATGATCACCTCGTGACTTGCTATGTCTGCAGCTAACACCTGCTGGTCTGTGCCTGCGTTTGCCACCTGTGTGCACTGCAGTACATTTGAGAAGCCGTGTCACATGAGCTGGGACACACGTTGGGGCTGCTGCATGATGACGACGCAACCAGCTGTGCCGTCAGCTAACAACAAAAAAACATCTGCTCCTGTGTGCCTGCTAAGATCTGCTCGTGTCACGTGTGTGCAATACATTTGAAAGGCTGTGTCACATGAGCTGGGCCACGCCCTGGGGCTGCTGCATGATGACAACACAACCAGCTGCGCCGTCAGCTAACATCTGCTCCTGTATGCCTGCTAACAGCTGCTCGTGTCACCTGTGTGCGGTACATTTGGGAGGCTGTGTCACATGAGCTGAACCACACGTTGGGGCTGCTGCACGATGACAATGCAACCAGCTATGCCTGCAGCTAACACCTGCTTGCCTGTCCCTGCGTTCGCCACCTGTTCACTGCAGTACATTTGGGAGGCTGTGTCACATGAGCTGGGCCACACCCTGGGGCTGCTGCATGATGACAATGTAACTAGCCATGTCTGCAGCTAACATCTGCTCCTGTGCGCCTGCTAACATCTGCTCGTGTCACCTGTGTGCAGTACATTTGGGAGGCTGTGTCACATGAGCTGGGCCACACGTTGGGGCTGCTGCATGATGGCGTGGCACCCAACCCGGGCAACCCCAGCGGCACACCCTACTTTTGGGGCCAGGGCAACTGGGCACCCATCATGGTGAGAGGCTGATAGACGGCAACATGATCAACACATGTTATGTTATGTTATGTTATGTGACGTGACATGCGCGCGCTCAGCATGCGCACCATGACACCAGAGCTGTGTGCCTTCTGGCAGAGGCATGCTGTTCCTGGTAGCTGCAGCAGTGTGCATGCCCTACGAATATAGGTATGGGTCCGTGTACTACCAAGCTGTGTTAGCTCTTGTAACATGTTAAAGCTAGCGTGTATCCTGTCCGAGCAAGTAAAGATGTCTAGCGTCTCAGCATGGCACCAGGCTTGCCCAGCTGGCAAGTAGTACCTCATGACACAGCATCTGCTGCTGCATATCTAGCACCGCAGCTGGCTGACAGCAGCAGTTGCAGCATCACATTTGCTGACAGCGATCTGCGCCAGCAGACCACACAGCGTCGATTTGCTTTGCAGTAGGCTGCCTTAATATCGCTTCTTCTATGAACCACACAGGTGTGCCCCGTTGTGAGTGCTGATAACCGCTGCCTGTGCTGCTGCTGCTACTGCATTTGCCGCCCTCACGTTTACTGCTGCAGGGAGTCCCATTCTACCAGCAAGTGACGCAGTTTGATGCTGGAGAATACCCATACGCAAACAACCTGCAGGTGTGAAGATTGACGCTGTTGAGATTATCATGTGTGTAACCAGACATGACATCAAGCTGTGACTAGAGCGTGTGACGCATCTATTCCCCACGCACTACTGTTGAACGTGCGTCCAAGCATTTGCCATATGCACAGCAGCCAGCCAATCACAGTACAGCTGCCCAACAACCCATGCACACTGACAAGTCATGAGATCGCTCCCAGCTTGTAGATTAGTTAGCCGTCCGCTCTCCTATGCTTGTAACAGCTGTTGCCAGTAGTAGCCACATCATCACCATCGCTAAGCTGTGACAGCTTCTCACCAAATGCACTCAACTCCTGCCTGCAGGACGACTTGGCTGTGATTGGGCAATACCTGCCACGCTTGCCACAGCAGTACGGCAACAGCATCAGCACAGCAACACCTCTCGCTCCGACATCAGGCCTCGCAAGCCCTGCCAGAGCCACCACTGCTGCTGGCGGCGCTACAACCACCTCCAGCAGAGACGGTGTGCTAACCATCAATGGGCAAACCGACTACCTATCCTTTGCAGCTGATGCTGGCGCAGCTACAATCACCCTGTCTGTGTCCCCGCCATACGGCAAAGGCACCAACAACCGCGCAAACTTGAAAGCAGCAGCTACGCTGTACGACGCGCGCGGGGTGCTGCTACAAACACTACAGCCAAGTGGCTTGGCAATGTCTGCGCCTGCTGCCAATGTTATGCTGCCAAGCAAAGGAACATACTACGTATCTGTCGCCAGTGTGGCTGAAGGCAGCCCAAAAGCTGGGGGGTTCAGCACCTACGGCTCACTTGGATGGTACAGCCTGAGCGTTACTTATTCACAGTCCGCGGCACTTGACTGTGTTGGGACTTGGGGGCCTTGGAGTACCTGCAGTGCCAGCTGCACACAGACCTCAACGTATGATGTTGCGCAGCTAGCTTCAGCGGGAGGAGCTGCTTGTGCAGCTGCAGATGGCGCTGTGCGGACACAGCCATGCAGCGGGGGCGATTGTAGACCTCCTGCTCAGAACTGCATTGGCGCCTGGGGTGACTGGAGCAGCTGCAGCGCAGCGTGCACACAGACTACAACATACAGAGTGCAGCAGGCAGCAGCGAACGGCGGCAGCGCCTGTCCGAGCGCTGACGGTGCTGTTCAAAGTAGGCCCTGCAGCGGTGGCAGTTGCGCGCCTCCACCTAAAAACTGCATAGGGGCTTGGGGTGAATGGAGCAGCTGCAGCGCAGCATGCACGCAGACTAGCACCTACAGAGTGCAGCAGCCAGCAGCAAACGGCGGCAGCGCCTGCGCGGCACCAGACGGCTCTGTGCAAACACGGCAGTGCAGCGGTGGCAGTTGCACGCCCCCACCACAAAATTGTGTCGGCGGTTGGGGTGAATGGAGCAGCTGCAGTGCAGCGTGCACGCAGACAACAACATACAAGGTGCAGCAGCCAGCTGCAAATGGTGGGGCGCCTTGCCCTGGGGCGGATGGTGCCACGCAGACGCAAGCTTGCAGTGGGGGCAGTTGCAGGCCACCCGAGCCGAGACAAGACTGCATAGGCATCTGGAGTGAGTGGAGCAGTTGCAGCTCAGCTTGCACGCAGACATCGGTATACAGTGTGCAGCAAGCACCAGCAAACGGAGGTGCAGCATGCCCTGCTGCTAACGGTGCTGTGCAAACGCGGGCATGCAGCGGCGGCAGCTGCAGACCAGTGCAAGACTGCATAGGCACCTGGAGTGAATGGAGCAGTTGCAGCGCAGCATGCACGCAGACGTCAACGTACACGGTTCAGCAAGCACCTTGTGCAGCTGCAGATGGCGCTGTGCGGACACAGCCATGCAGCGGGGGCGATTGTAGACCTCCTGCTCAGAACTGCATTGGCGCCTGGGGTGACTGGAGCAGCTGCAGCGCAGCGTGCACACAGACTACAACATACAGAGTGCAGCAGGCAGCAGCGAACGGCGGCAGCGCCTGTCCGAGCGCTGACGGTGCTGTTCAAAGTAGGCCCTGCAGCGGTGGCAGTTGCGCGCCTCCACCTAAAAACTGCATAGGGGCTTGGGGTGAATGGAGCAGCTGCAGCGCAGCATGCACGCAGACTAGCACCTACAGAGTGCAGCAGCCAGCAGCAAACGGCGGCAGCGCCTGCGCGGCACCAGACGGCTCTGTGCAAACACGGCAGTGCAGCGGTGGCAGTTGCACGCCCCCACCACAAAATTGTGTCGGCGGTTGGGGTGAATGGAGCAGCTGCAGTGCAGCGTGCACGCAGACAACAACATACAAGGTGCAGCAGCCAGCTGCAAAAGGTGGGGCGCCTTGCCCTGGGGCGGATGGTGCCACGCAGACGCAAGCTTGCAGTGGGGGCAGTTGCAGGCCACCCGAGCCGAGACAAGACTGCATAGGCATCTGGTGTGAGTGGAGCAGTTGCAGCTCAGCTTGCACGCAGACATCGGTATACAGTGTGCAGCAAGCACCAGCAAACGGAGGTGCAGCATGCCCTGCTGCTAACGGTGCTGTGCAAACGCGGGCATGCAGCGGCGGCAGCTGCAGACCAGTGCAAGACTGCATAGGCACCTGGAGTGAATGGAGCAGTTGCAGCGCAGCATGCACGCAGACGTCAACGTACACGGTTCAGCAAGCACCTTGTGCAGCTGCAGATGGCGCTGTGCGGACACAGCCATGCAGCGGGGGCGATTGTAGACCTCCTGCTCAGAACTGCATTGGCGCCTGGGGTGACTGGAGCAGCTGCAGCGCAGCGTGCACACAGACTACAACATACAGAGTGCAGCAGGCAGCAGCGAACGGCGGCAGCGCCTGTCCGAGCGCTGACGGTGCTGTTCAAAGTAGGCCCTGCAGCGGTGGCAGTTGCGCGCCTCCACCTAAAAACTGCATAGGGGCTTGGGGTGAATGGAGCAGCTGCAGCGCAGCATGCACGCAGACTAGCACCTACAGAGTGCAGCAGCCAGCAGCAAACGGCGGCAGCGCCTGCGCGGCACCAGACGGCTCTGTGCAAACACGGCAGTGCAGCGGTGGCAGTTGCACGCCCCCACCACAAAATTGTGTCGGCGGTTGGGGTGAATGGAGCAGCTGCAGTGCAGCGTGCACGCAGACAACAACATACAAGGTGCAGCAGCCAGCTGCAAATGGTGGGGCGCCTTGCCCTGGGGCGGATGGTGCCACGCAGACGCAAGCTTGCAGTGGGGGCAGTTGCAGGCCACCCGAGCCGAGACAAGACTGCATAGGCATCTGGAGTGAGTGGAGCAGTTGCAGCTCAGCTTGCACGCAGACATCGGTATACAGTGTGCAGCAAGCACCAGCAAACGGAGGTGCAGCATGCCCTGCTGCTAACGGTGCTGTGCAAACGCGGGCATGCAGCGGCGGCAGCTGCAGACCAGTGCAAGACTGCATAGGCACCTGGAGTGAATGGAGCAGTTGCAGCGCAGCATGCACGCAGACATCGGTATACAGTGTGCAGCAAGCACCAGCAAACGGAGGTGCAGCATGCCCTGCTGCTAACGGTGCTGTGCAAACGCGGGCATGCAGCGGCGGCAGCTGCAGACCAGTTCAAGACTGCATAGGCACCTGGAGTGAATGGAGCAGTTGCAGCGCAGCATGCACGCAGACGTCAACGTACACGGTTCAGCAAGCACCAGCAACTGGAGGTGCAGCATGTCCTGCTGCTGCCGGTGCTGTGCAGACGCGGGCATGCAGCGGTGGCAGCTGCAGACCACCTTTGCCGCAGCAGGATTGTGTTGGGGGGTGGAGTGAATGGAGTACCTGCAGCTCAGCATGCACGCAGACACAGACGTACAGCGTAACACAGCCAGCGACGGGCAGCGGCACTGCATGTGCATTTACGGACGGCGCAAAACAGACGCAGCGCTGCAACGGTGGCAGCTGCTCTCCTGCGCAGTCTTTGGAAGGCCTGTCACTGATGATCACAGACATAAACGTCACACGTGAAGCACCAGATCCAAGAGATCCGGCTGGTGCGGCAGCTGCTGCTTCCGTAGAGGCTGACAGTGCGGCAGCTGCTGCCTCAGTAGAGGCTGACAGTGCAGGAGAAGCTCTGGATAGGGTGAAGGACAGGATCAACTCCCAGCAGCCACGCACCAACCTTGCTGGTGGCGGCACCACCAAAGGCAGGTATCACTGCAGAGCAGTTGTGACGCTGCGCACAGCATCTGGCGAGCCGTTAGAGGGTGTCAAGATTCGGGGTTCCTGGGCTGCGCCAAAGATAGGGGATGAGCCTTTGACGCTATCGCGGAATGCGGCTGCAGCAGCGCCGGTGCAAGAGACGCGTAAGAGTGGCAAGGCGGTGTTTAGGTCGTGGTTTTGGCGGCCAGAGGCGAAGGGCAAGTCCTGCAAGTTCACGGTGCTGAACGTGTCCTTCCCAGGTGGCAGTTTCAATAAGACAGCGTCTGCTGTATCGGACACTTTCAGGTGGCGCTAAGCAGCACGGCATAACTATGTGCAGGTGGTGACGCGTGCTGTTTGAACTGGGGGTTTGGGGTGCACATGCGCAGGGCGTTCTGGGTGCATGCAGTGGGCAGCGTGTTATGGAAACTCTTATCCAGCTTCGTTTGTGCTTTCTTCTTTGTTGTGTCTTTTTGCTCAACGGCTTTGATAGCTTACATACAGGCATGCGTAACATGTTGCCAACAGCGGCTGGCATTTAGTAGCAATGCAGGGAAGGCTGATGTCGTGTTTGCTGCTGAGCTAGCAGCGCGCGCAGGTGTGCATGACATGCTACCGGTAGCAGGATTGCGCCGTGAATCATCTGCAGCATGATGCTGACTGCAGCTGCTGCAGTGGCAGGACTTGGCAGCGTGCTAGCAGCAGGCATTTTATGGCTGTTATCATAATGACGTCATGACGATGTCAGGATGCAACGCGCTCTGTCATGCTGCAACTTCTTAGTACAGTTGATAAGCAATGCATGCAATTTGAACATATGTCTGAGGTCTGCAAGTTGACATTGCATGACATGTGGTGTACCGTGTAGTCTCTGTTCTTGGCAGCGCATAAACAACAGGAGCACAGTTGCCAGAATTGACGGTAAATACAGCACAAGACTGCCCAGAGGCTTTGGTTTGTGTGTTGATTGGTGCTGTGGCACACAACTTTCAAACAACACAGCCCACACTTCCAAGTCTTTGGGTGTGCAGCAGCTGGTGCTACCTGTAACTGCTGCCACACATCTCACCTGTGTTTGCGCCCTCATACAGCTGCTGCGCCACTGACATCGTCTTGCTGGCACCCCAGCCTAGCCGCATTACTCAAGTCAAGCACGTGGTAACTGCTGCCCACTGGATTGCTCCGCGCAGTAACTCTGACGGGGGTGCCTGCCAGGCCTGCAGCAGCTGCCTCACTGCTGCTGTTTGGCGGTTCCTGGCAGCCCAAGACAGCTGTGACCATGCACATCGACAGCAGCAACTGATGCACCAGCTGCAAGAAGGATTGCGATGGCCTCCACGTGCCCTGATTGTGCAGCAGCAAACAAAGGTGCTGCACCTGCAAAGAAGCACAGGCAAGCAAATGCAATGTCAGGATGTGCATTCAGGTCTGAGATTGTGCTGTATGCCGTTTTGCTGCTAGATAGGCAGAGCTGCACACATTTTGTGAAGTGGGCAGCGACCGCGTCAAGTAACATGTTGCCTGCACAAGCAGCACTGTACCATGCAGCTATCTACCTTGAGCAGAGCATCACTTGCAAGCATCAGTTGTCTAGTGCACCTACCGACAGTGGTTACTGCATTGCACTGCGCTCCAGCGGTCAGCAGCTGCTGCATGATCTTGCATTCGCCATGCAGAGCCGCGCAGTGCAACACGGTGACCCCATCCTGAGTTGCTGCAGATGCGTTTGCGCCCACCCTTAGCAGCTGTGCTACAACCTCGTCATAGCGGTGCTGCGGGGCTGAGTGCTGCAGACCACATGGTTCTGGAGCTCGATGCAAAGCGGTGGCACCCAGATGTGTGGCTGCATTGAATGCAGCTCCAGCCTTCAACAGAGCCTCAACTATTTCCACTGCGCCAGCATTCGCAGCGAACACGAGGCCGCTTGCCCCATACATATCAGCTGCATTCACATCCGCCCCAGCTGCAAGCAACTGAAGCACCACTGGCACTGCTTCAGCGCAGCATGGCTCACTACAGCAACAGCGGCTGCAGGCCTTGATGAGGCATGTGCTGCCGTATTCTGCTGCTGCTGTGTTGACTGCTGCGCCTGCTTGCAGCAGTGCTGTCACCACAGCCTGCCCGCCAGATGTGGCTGCCATCATCAGCGCAGTGTAACCATCCTTGTCTGCTGCAGCAACATCTGCACCAGCTGCCAACAGTGCGTCTACTATCTGGCACCTGTCGTGTACCTCTGGCCCTAACCTACTGGCGCGCATCAAGCATGTCTCCCCCTTGCTGTTAGCTGCGTTGACTGCTGCACCTGCCTCTAGCAATGTCACAACGCCTCCCAGGCTGCCACACTTAGCAGCATGCATCAAAGCTGTGTCTCCAGTAGGGTCTGCTCTGTTGATGGCTACACCAGCTGCCAGCAAGGCTGCCGCTTTCTCTGGATCCTTGAGCTGCGCTGCACACATCAGAGGGGTCATGCCACCTGCGTTCGCTGCGTCTGGGTCTGCTCCTGCTTCCAGCAGCAGCTGTACAACATCCATGGGCCCATACTGAACTGCAACCATCAATGGTGTAACAGCTTCTGCCGTGGCAGGTGCATTTGCATCTGCTCCTGCTGCCAACAGCTGCACCATGATGTCAACCGCTGCCTGCGGCGCTTTAGCTGCAAAACTGCCGCATGCATAATGCAGCGTGTGCCACCCCTCGACGTCTACTGCACTCGCATTGCTGCCGTGTGCTAGCAGCTGCCTGATAGATCCTGCCTGCATGTACTCAGCTGCTGTCATCAACAGTGTAATCCCCTCCGCTGTTCTGGCCTCTAGCTGTGCTCCTGCTGCCAGCAGCTGCAGGATGATGCCGCTGTGCCCCTGCTCTGCTGCTAGGTGAAGCGCTGTGGAGGCAAACTCCCCTGCGTTGACAATGGATGCGCAAGTGTGCACAAGTTGTTTCAGCATGGCACAAGCGCAGGCATGATGTTCAGGCGTCAAGCAGCACATGCGTATGTTGCCGCGCAGGCATATGCATGCTGTAGCTCGCCACACGTGCACCGGACCTCACCAGTTGTTGCATGCACAGATGCGGCAGCGGCCAAGGCACTTGCCACTCCTTCAGCATCACCAGCTGCGACTGCCATCATCTGCTTGTTGACGTCTACATCTATCTGCTCAGCTGCTGCCCCAGCACCAGGAATGGTTTGAGCAAGCACTTCCAAAGGGCCAGGGCCGACCTCTGCACCTGTCATCTTTGACCAGAATCCGTTAAGTTCTTGCGCAATTCGCACGTGCGCTGAAGCTGATGCTCAGGTTGAAACCGCAGCAGCAGATGCAGCTACGGCAGCACCCTGCAGGCTGTATGGGAGAAACTCTGCCACGCCGACATTAGGCGTCGATAAAGCTGGGATTTCCGATACTAATTCAAGACCAGCTGCACCTATTGTTCTCGGCAGCACTAGATGGCTTTCAGTTGACTCAGCTGCTGGAACTATACGCCAGCAAACGGGCGCATAACAGAGCCGAAACATAATCGCTTCACACAACAGCTGATGCGTGCTTGTCACTGTGTCATTGTCGCTTTTGAGGGGCTAGGGTTTGCAGCAGACCCCCGAACATTTCAAACGGTTTGGGGACTCATGTAGCAGTTGCCAGAATGTTTTAATCGCTACCTGCTACACAGTGATAGACTGTTACCATATCCCAAGGCTGGACTGCCAAGGATCAGCCCAGGCGTTAGCTTGCACTGCTGGACATGCCATGCAGTGCACCCATACTCTCACAAGCCGCGTCACCACAAGCACGCTGCAGAGCAGCCCAACCAATACTTGACGGAACATCAAGCACATACACAATTTGAAAACTGAATGCTGTACAGCTCTCAAACATCTGGCCCTCAACAATCATCAGCAACTAGGCACCGCCGCAGTGCGGCAGTCGCCAGCTGTCTTGACAACAAGGTGTACACACATGTAAAGGATGTAGCGGTATGTGTAAGACAGGCTCGCACTGATGCCACCTCACGCAAAGACCGAAGCATCTTGCGCCACAGCTGTTGTGGATTGCGACTTTCCCATCAACAACAGCGCAGCCCCTTCGCATATATGGATCCTAGGCAGGGCCGCAGGACCAGCACAACATATCTGCATGTGTGGCATAGGTGTCCTGCAACCCAAACCAAACTCAGAGCACCACTGATAGTTGTTCCAACCGCTGCTGGCGACAGCAAGTCTTGATATGCGAATGAAATGCATCCTGCAGCTATAGCCCGCAGCGCTTTACTGTCATGAAATGATGCATATGCACTGCCGATTGTCACAGACTCTTGCCCACGTTCTGGAACCAATCACCAAGTTGGCAGTACTGTGATACAAAAACTACTGTGATACAAAAACTGAAAAACTATTTCAGTATAACCTGCAGATATCTAGCAACAGAGGCCCAAGCCATATGACAGATCACGCTCAACACAGCACCTGCTAGACATACACGCAAAGCAGGTTCTGTGTTGAGCCTGTACGAAGCCAATACAAGTGCACGCTCGGCCCCGGTGATTGGTCGACATTGCACGCACTCAACTGCCTGACGCAATACTGCCCTACTAGATCAGTTGTTGGCTGTGTGCAGCATTGTCAAAACAACAGCAGTACAATGTGCCGTGCCTTGCAGCAGCAGCACTGCGCAGTACATCGATCTAGCAGTACATTGACCTAGCGCAACCCTTGTCCACTTCAAACAGCAAAGTGCACCGCATGCTGTCGCGCAGGCATTGTCTGCTGCCTCGGCGGCACATCTGCACGCACACCCCCACCCCAACCCCTACCTGGCGCCGCTGCTGCAGCACTGCCACCACCAGCACCACCATTGCTAGCAGCAATGAGGCCTGTGCGTACAGCCCGCTGCCGTTGCAGCCTCCGTACCAGCCGTTTGAGCTGTGCCAGCTGATTGTCTGGCACATGATCCAAAAACATGTTCCTGCTGACCACCATACCACCCACAATCAAGCTTAGGCCATCCGTAAAGTGCGGCCGCAGGTACAGCGCTGTACGCTTGCCCGCAACTGCAGATGGTGCAGCAGCGAGTGCCGCTGCAAGGCCGCGACTGCCAGCGCGCAGCATGCTTGCTGCAGTGGCAGGTACAACGCCACTGCTCTGCTGTGCACCTGCAACTCCTGCCATGTTTGAAGCAGTATCAGCTGCTCCTGCTGCTGCCCCGAGCTCTGCCGCATTGACATCTGACAGCAGTGGTACTGCAGGTGGAGCAGCTGCATTGCCTGCTGCTGCTGCTGCCGCTGGTGGCCGCAAGCGCTGCTTGACCACCTTGTAGCGTTCCAGCCACACGATCTCGCCAGGAGGCACAAACTCGCGAGCAATGCGCACCTGCATGCAGCCGCAGCAGCATGGACATGCCACAGTGCGTTGATGTCAACTTAAAACGTGTAGTGTCAGCAGCGTGCCCATATCTGATGCCGGCCAGACACACATAGTATGGTCCTGGCAGCACATTGCCACAGCATCCACAGCTGTTTCACCCCTATACACATAGCACCGCCCTCCCCCTCCAGGCTCACCCGTAATGGGTCCATACAGCGCTCCTGAATACACGCATTGTATCTGCAAAAAACTTATGCAAAAGCTGCGCATACAAAACAGCTTAACACTGCAGCAACAAACGCATGTTCCTCACCCGCAGTGGGTCCATGCATCGCTCCTGCTCCACTGCGCGCCTGTAGGCCCTGTAGCGTGCTGCCTGCGCATCCGTGAGCTCCTCGGGGGGCAGCAGCACCTCGTGCTCCTCCCAGTCACGGCCCAGCGCTGCACCCAGCAGCAGCTTCAGCTTGGGCATCTGCAACCACAGTACACATTATAGTATCTATATCAGCATGAGTGTCAGATGCTACTGTGCAATAAAAGGAAGATAGCGATATTTCAAAGAGTGCTTGATGGCACATCATGAGCAGTTTGGCAGCAGCACACTGCAGAAACACGGGGCAGCACCCGGCAGCCACACAGCCACACAAACATGCCATTTGTTCCTCCCAGTCGCGGCCCAGCGCTGCACCCAGCAGCAGCTTCCGCTTGGGCATCTGCAACCACAGCATAGATGATTATACTATCAGCATGGGTGCTGGTTGCCACTGTGTTTTGCAGGTAAAGCTCTTGTGGAGAGTGTTTGCACCCAGCAGCAGCTTCAGCTTGGGCATCTGCAACCACAGCATAGATGATTATACTATCAGCATGGGTGCTGGTTGCCACTGTGTTTTGCAGGTAAAGCTCTTGTGGAGAGTGTTTGCACCCAGCAGCAGCTTCAGCTTGGGCATCTGCAACCACAGCATAGATGATTATACTATCAGCATGGGTGCTGGTTGCCACTGTGTTTTGCAGGTAAAGCTCTTGTGGAGAGTGTTTGCACCCAGCAGCAGCTTCAGCTTGGGCATCTGCAGCCACAGTTGAAAGGTATCAGCATGTATTTTTGTTGCTGCGGTGTTTTAGGGGCAACGAGACTTTGAAGAGTGCTTGATGGCACAGCAATTGTAAGTGTTGATCGCAGCGCTGCACCCAGCAGCAGCTTCAGCTTGGGCATCTGCAACCACAGTTCGAATTCAATTTTCAGCATTAAGATCAAAGTATGAGCATGTGTTTTGTTGTTGCCAGTGAGTTGTACAGGCAGCGAGCTGTTGAATAGTGCTTGATGGCATAGCATGTGCAGTATGGCGGCAGCATGCTGCAGAAACAAGGAGTAGCACCTGGCAGCTACACAGCCACACAATGCCGAATTGTTCCAGGGCACAGCCCGGCATATACATATACATATACATATCAGCAAAGCACGCAGGGTGCCATGCGCAACACCAAGCAGCCTCCTACAAAAACTCAAAACACCCCGTAGCGCAGAGCGCACGGCATACACTCAGCACAGCAGGCGCGGGCAGCGTACAGTACCAATGCTGCAGCCTCATTGGTATCTGGACAAACACCAAAAGGGTGCTCAACTTGCAGCGCAGTGCGCACACCATGCACTCAGCAGCATACGCAGGCAGTGCCATTGCAGAAGCTGGGTAAATGCCAGAAGAGCGCTCACCTTGCAGCGCAATGCGCAGAGCATCATCTCGTCCCTGAGCCGCTCAATGGTCCACAGCGACATGCGCGGCACCATGTCCTGCAGGCAGAGGATGACCGCAGACAGCAAGGCACTACGCCAATGAGATCAGGCATTGACATCAAAGATGACAAGACGCCGGTAGGCCTGGGCAAAGCCAGACAAGCGTATCGCTGTAAAGGCTCACTGTCGCAATGTGGCAGTGCAGCGCTCCCCGTGCACCACACGGCTGGAGTTCAGACAGCCTCTTTATGGGCTGATGGCACAAGACTGTGAAGTGGCAGTGGCTGGATGCCTCAGATTCCATTTTTTGATACTTTTAGAGTTATGGTTTACCTTTGCGCTGACGAGGCTGTAGCAGATGTCCTTGAGGCTGGCAGCAGCAGCGGGGCTCATCAGGCCGCCGGGAGGTGCAAAGCACCACACACGCACGCGCGGGTAGATGCAGCGGTAGTGCAGCGCCAGCAGCGCAGCCACGCCCGCGCCTGCCAGCAAAAAAGACGGCAACAGCGGACGGGAACCAGAGCAAGCTTGGGGATAGCACCAGTTGAGCTACCAGCAGCATGTGACGTCTCAGTGTTTCCGCTAGCTGCTGCTGTTTCATCTAATGCATTGAGAAGAGCCGGGCGCAGCCCCGCTGGTGAGATGTGTGCCAGATGGAGCTGGCGTGGCAGAGCAGCGCAATGAACACACTCTGGATCACGCCACGCGGAACAAAGCAGACAACATAACCTTGCGCACGCCACCACCCCTCAGCACTGATGGTGTCATCCCGAGTATCAGGCTGTTAAAATTGGCGCCACATGCTGTGGCCTATTTGTGGGCATCATAGGGGGAAGCCAGCACCCATGCGCATAAGAGTGCTGGCAGCCTTACAGCCACGCATCACCACCATCATATGATGCAAGTTACCCACTCAAGCCGTAGCATGGACGCCATCAGCCTGGTGCTCCACAGGTGCAGACGTAAAACACGCATCATGACATGCGATTCCCATCCGACTCTCGCGCAGCTGCATCTCATGCTTGCGACAGCTGGATCTAAGCACTTGACAAGCCGAAGCATAAAGACACAGCACCACCACCAGATACCACAGCACTGCACGACCTCCTGTTGGTTGCAAGCAACAGGAGCACCGATTGCTCACCTAAGCTGTGTCCAGTCAGCACCAGCGTCCAGCCCCTGCAGTCTGGAAGCTCCTTCGTTGCCTGTGCTGCTGCCGCTGCTACTGCTGCTGCTGCCGGGCCTTTCACAGCTGCTGCTGCTGCTGCAGGCAGTACAGCTGCACCACCATTGGTGCCAGCTGCATCACCAGCAGCTGCTGCTGCAGCGCCCACACTGCCATCACTGCTGGGAAACATAGTGCTGACACCCATGCCCCTCCTGCCGCTGCTGCTGCTGCTGACACCATTCTGCTGCTGCTGCTGCTGCTGCTGCTGATGTGTTGAGTCTGGTCCTAGCAGCAGCTGCTCCAGAAGGCTAAGGCTGCGCAAGTCATCCCTAATGGCCCGTGCACAGTTGAGGATGCCCTCATGAGCAAACCTGCGTATACATGCAAGGGCGCGCGGTAAGCATGGGAGAGAAACAGGTGATAACACGAAACCATATGCACGTTTGCAGAGCCAGTACCAGCTGAGCGCTTCCATCCTGTGGTTATCACAAGTTTTTGACTACGGACACAACACAAGTGGCCACTGCAACACCCATGGCTTGCCCAAGAATGCAACAAGCAGTGCGGCATGCTCACCATTGGGCGCCAGCAGCACCAGTGTCCGGAGTTTCCTCCGCAGCAGCAGCCTGTGCAGCAGCAGCTGCCGCGTCATTCTCCGCCTCTGCAGTTACTGCTGCAACTGACGCCTCTGCTGCTGCCAGCGACACCAGCACGTCGAACTGCTGCTGCTGGGGCTTGTCTGTTGATTGCTGCTGCTGCTCCTGCTTCAGCAGCACAGCAGCCAGCCGACCTTGCTCAATGTCACCAGGTTCGTGAGTAGCTAACGCATCATCTAAGTGAGCAGTGCAGCTCTGCAGTGTTGGCAACCAGCCACCTGCTGCTGCTGCAGCAGCTGCAGTAGCTGCAGTGCTGCTGAGATCTGCAGCCTGTGTTACTCTCACTGAAGGCGGGAGTGCATCTGCATTTACAGGCTGCTGATACTGCATGAAGGGTGATTGGAGCGACTCACCAACATCTGCTGCTGCCGCCGCCGCTGCCACCCCTGCTGCTGCCGTTGCCGCTGCTGCTCTAGGGGAGACCACAGCAGAGTGCTGCACTGCTGCCGTCCTGCTAGGCGTCATGGTGCAAGCATGTGACAGCAGCGACTCGTCAGTTGGCCCGCCATCTTGCAGGGTGCCACCAGTGAACCCTACAGAGCTGCCATGCATGTGCTGCTCCCAATGCTGCTGCTGCTGGGTGTGCGGCTTGCGCCCTAACAGGTCGATTTCGCATGTGGCACGCAGCTGGTTGTGGTGCTGGCTGCTTGGACCGGCCCCAGCTTCTGTGAAACCACGTGGGCTTCCTGCTGCTGCTGCTGCTGCTGCTGCTGCTGCTGCTGAGACAGACGCTTGTTGCACCAGCAAACCCTGCTGACTCATCGTGTGCTGCTGCTGCTGCTGCTGCCACCGACTGGCCTCTGCACATGATACGGACACAGCTCTGTGTGGCAGCGGATGGCCTGCTGCACTGCTGCTGCTGCGCAAGGCAGCTGCACCACCTGCTGCAGATGCACTCAGTGGCCGTGTGCCAGGAGGAACAGCTGCTGCAGTGCTGCCATGCACCTCTCCCATATGCTGCTGCTGCAAGCTGCGGTGGTCAGCTGCTGCAGCAGCGGCCGCAGGGTCCGTTGCTGAGCAGGTAATAGGAGCATACTTATGCCCAGCCCTTGCTGCACCTAGTGCCCGATCAGCTGCTGTGGTGCGCTGCACTTGGCTCAACTGCCGCTGGCCTAACAGCTGGCTGCCTGATACCTGGCTGCTGCTCCTGCGGGGTAGGAAGTTCAAGCTGAAGCTCTCACCAAGCTGGGACCGTGAAGTCTGCCGTGAACTTGGCCGTGAAACGGCATCGGCTTGCGCTCCAACTGTACTGCCTGCTGCTGCTGCTGAGTCAACTTGCATCGTGCCTGCTATACTGGTATGCAGGCTATCAGCAGTAGGCAGCAGCGGTGGCTCCGGTGTTTTCTGTTTCCATGACTTCCGCAGAGAGAGCAGCGGTCGCAGCAGCCTGCTGCCACCCACTGCATTGCTGCCATCCATGCTCTGTGCCTCTTGCTGCTGCTGCTGTGCCACAGCCTCGTTGTGTGCTACATGGTGCCACAGCGATGACGGCTGCTGGTACAGTTGCGGTCCCTGCTGCTTGGCTGCAGCAGCAGCTGCGGCTGCAGCTGCCATCGACTGAGCTACAGGCACCGACGGTCGCTGCTGCAGGCTGTCTTGTCCTGCTGCTGCTGCTGGTGCTGCTATGTCCTGCTGCAGCTCTATCCCGACCTCACTGCTGCAGGCATCAGCTGGAGTGGCTGCCGCAGCAGCTGCTGCCGCTGCTGTTGCAAACGGTGAGGCCTTTTGAGAGCTGCTGCGAGACGCAAAGCTGCTGCCTGTCTGCTGCTGTTCAAGCTTGCCAGCAGCAGCAGCAGCACTATGGGTAGGGTCTGCCACAGCAAGTACATCTGCTGGCTGCACGAGCAGCTGGTCAGCGTTTCCAGATAGCTGTGCTGCAGCTGCTGCTGCTGCAGTCGCTGCAGGATTTGAAGCTGAATATGCGCTGGCTGCTGCATCCGCTGCAATTGCGACCCCTGAGGCAGCTGCAGCAGCAGCTGCTGCTGCTGTGGGCTGAGGCGCTGCTGGCTGCATAAGCCAGTCCTCATCCAAGGGGGCAGGGTCATACAGAACATCTGCACCATGCAGGCCACCACCCCATGTTTGCAGCTGAATATAGTGGTACCGTGCCGTTGCATGTTGGGCATGTCCCGTAGTGCACATGCATGGCAGCTGCGACTGCAGTAGAGTGAGGTGCATGCAACGTGTGAACTTTACAGCCCCGTGCCTGAAATGCAAACTGTCACCTGATGCCTGCACATTGACATGCATGTCGCAGCACACCCAAATGCAAAGTAATGCTTACATACAACATGCGACAAGGAACAACTGCCAGCTCCCACCTGTCACACGGTCCTCCAGGCTAAGGCTGCCGCGTACAGCCAGCACAACAACAGCAGGTGCACAGCAGTTGCACAACATTGTAGTTCTGCGCACCAGCCGCCTCTCACCTGTTGCGCAGGGTTGAACACTCAGGCTGCTGCACACCATGTACGGCCAGCACTGCCCGTAAGCCGTGCCTCATCAGCTGCAACGCTATACGGCAGCATCGCCAGTCGCACATGCACAGGACTGGGCCACTTCTGCACATTACCCGCTCCTCACCTGTCACGCAGTCTTCCACACTCAGGCTGCCGCGTATGGCTAGCACAACGCAGCGCCGCGCCTCATCAATAGCCACGCTGTATGGCAGCAGGCCTTCAACAAGGTTGGCGTAGTTGACATGCAGTAGTGCAGCATCAGGGATGCGCGTCGTCTGCGCAGCAGCAACAATACATGAAGGCAGGATGGAGGCAGTGTTGCAAGATGCGCAGCACATACCAGGTTTGTCCTTGGAGAGAATGAATGATGTTGCGAGTGCCCGTGCAGCGTGGCCGATACCGGGGATTTGTTGCACATTGTGGACTTTGATTGCACAGAGAAAAGGTTGCATCGTAATGGCGCCCGTGCGGGTGCCCCTTTGCTGAACTGGGCTGAACGCCCTCACCTGCAGAATAGCTTCTTGTATCGGTCGCTGAGATGCAGTCAGTGGCTCCATCTTTGGCACATGGCTGGGACCCCATTCGCCACCACAGCAGCCGCAGCGCATGTGGCGCATACCTCATGCCTTTGCAGCACCCTTTTGCGCTCATCTATGCACTGGCTCACAACGCGCCCGCTCCCTCACAACACACTAGATGGTGGTGGAGCATGCTATCGTATCATAGACATCGGTTGTTTCCCTCACCTGCAGAATAGCTTCTCGTGTCAGTCGTTGAGATGCAGTCAGTGGCTCCATCTTTGGCACATGGCTTGGACCCCACTCGCCACCAAAGCAGCCGCAGCGCATGTGGCACACACCTCAAGCCTTTGCAGCACCCTGTGCGCTCATTTAAGTACTGGCTTACAACGCGCCCCACTCCCTCACAACACACTAGATGGTGGTGGAGCATGCTATCGTATCATAGACATCGGTTGTTTCCCTTACCTGTACAATAGCTTCTCGTGTCAGTCGTTGAGATGCAGTCAACGGCTCCATCTTCGGCACATGGCTTGGACCCCACTCGCCACCAAAGCAGCCGCCACAGCAGCCGCAGCTGTCGCCCCTCAGCGCCCCTGCACCCACCCCAGGCCCTCGTAAGCCCTTGCTGCTGCACTCTGCATCAGCAGAGGAGGCAAATGAGTGCCGCACTGTGCTGCTAGGATTCAAGCCAGTCACAGCGCCACTGCTGCTTGCGCCTTGCTGCTCTGTAGGTGTGCTGTTGTGCAACCTGGTGCGTGCCGCTGGTGCTGCTGCAAGAAGTGCATTGCTGCCATGGCAGCTGCTGCCACCTTCTTCCAGGTCCCAGCTTGCAGTGCTGTTGGCACCAAAAGACGCAGAGCCAATGAGTTGGCTGCACTGCTGGACACGCTGCGGCTGCTGCTGCTGCACATGCTGTTGCGGCCGTGGGATACTGCGTGCGTGTTGACTGCTCCCAGCTTCCACTGCTGGATGCAGTGCAGGCGCTGCACCTGCACTAGCACTAGCACCAGCGCCCGCTGCTGCTGCAGCTACCTCATCCGCGCCCTCTGCTGCTTCACACAACGGTCTAGCACCCAGACCAGCAGCAGCACCAGCAGCAGCACTGCCCGCAGCCGTCTTGCCGCTGGCAGAGACGAAACCATCAGCAGCTGCCAGCTCTGCTGCTGCAGTGATCACCGCTGCAGCGCCAGCTTCGCTCAGGCCGTCTGTCTCAGTGCCTAGGCTGGCGCTGCTGCTGGTGCGTCCGTGGAGCTCAACGCCTCGCTGCATGCAGCGGTAGCAGCCGCCACAGCACAGCCGGCAACAGCGCAGCACCCTGCAGTGCCCACCAGCAGACACAGCTTCACTTGGCACTATTGCACTTGTTGCAGTTGTGACCAGCGCCGTGCTGTACTCTGCTATCAGACCATGTGCCAGAGTAAACACGCTTGCATCTGGCAACTTCATGCATGTTGTTACGCATTGTTGTCACTGCTTGCGCATCTCGGCAACCCAAAGCTACGCACATCTGGGCCCACCTGTATCTGTGTGACCACAGGAACATGGGCCAGCCGTAGATAGCGTTGGCATACCTGCATGCAGATGTGAGCAAAGCGGTTCAGCCACTTGTCAGTGGACAACGAATCACAACAGCCATGCAACACATTACGCTGCGCAGCGCCACGGCTCATGCACACGCATGCACAATGCACAAACGCAGCTGGCAAGATATTAAAGGCATTCAGAAGACAGCATGGTGGATGCCATACCTGTGCCAGTGTAGTGCCTCTTCCAGCAGCTCCAGACAGCCAATGGCACCAGGCACGCATCACGCTGCGCAGCAGCACTACCCATGCACACGCACGCACGTACATATGCATGCATGCTTAGTGAGCAAACACAGCTGTCGGGACCCACAAGTCATCCAGAAGACAGCACGCATACCTGTGCCAGTGTAGTGCCTCTTCCAGCAGTTCCAACGAGACGCTGCTGCCGTCCGACAGCACAGCAGCCCCTACAGCAGCTTCGGCGGCATCAACAGCAGCAGCCAGCTTTGAAGCTGCAGCAGCACCACCAGCTGCTGCTGCTGCATCAGCAGTTGCTGCTGCCGCCTGCAGCTCAGCCACTATGGTATCAGCTGCTGCTGCAACCTCAGCTGCTGCTGCTGACGAGGCTCGCTGCACACCAGGCGCAGGCAGCGGTGGCTTACCGCAGCTGTTGGGTATACTACTGCTGGTACTGCTGGTTCTGGCACCTGCTGCCAGCTGCGGCGGAGGCACTGGCGGTTTCAGCGGTGTATGCTGCTCCGGCTGCTGCTGCTGCTGCCTACCCAGCCTGCTGCTGCTGTTGCTGTTGCCTTGTGCACCTCTTGATATGGCTTCTAGCTGAGCCCCAACCGCACTGCCCTTTGCCCCTGACTCCCGTCTGTTGTTGCCGGTAGCAGCACCAGCAAGGCTCAACGCAGGTGCAGCAGGAGGAGTAGCAACACCACTCACAAGTATTTCAAGCCATGCGCCCTGGTCGTCATGGCTCAAAGTGCCAGCCCAACTCTGTGCTCTGCTTGCAGGAACGGCTTCATGCTTTGACGGAAGCTTTAAACCTGGGCTGCATTGGCTGCTACTGCTGGCAGCAGCAGTCGTTTGGTGACTCGGCGGGTCTGAGCCCTTAGGGTTTGGTGCTGCACCTGAACCCTGGCGTGAGCTAGGGTTGAGGCCGTACCCTGGTGCTACAGCCATGGCTGAAGCCTGACGCACTGCTTGTTCCCAAATGCTGCTGCCAAAAGCATTGCCAGCAGCAGCAGCAGGCGGTATTGCTGCCGTCATGCTGCTGCCGCTGCTAGTGGAAGTGCCTGGAACAGCTGCAGCAATCCCTGTGCTGATTCTGCCGCTGCCGCTGCTGCTGTGCCTGCTAGGAACTGCACCGTCGCTGCTTGCTCTCCGTAAGCTGCTGGCCAGAGAGATCCCTGTTGCTTGCTTGGGAAACTTCAGTACAGACACCAGCGGGGACCCTGGTCCTGACGTCCTGTCAAACTTGTTACTTTGACCGTTAGTTTGACTGCCGGCAGCAGAAGAGGCGGCAGAAGCCTCTGCAGCCTCCTGCTGCTCCAGGATCTCCGCTCGATCATGATCTAGGTCCAACAGCAGCTTGAGCAGCTGCTGGTGGCTCTCGCTCTTTGGCATGCCAGCTACTGCTACCGTTGCATCCTGCTGCTGCTGCTTTGCCAAACTGACACCAACTGCAAAGCCATCTGCCTGGGCTCCATGCCCTGCTGCTGCTGCTGCCGCTGCTATCTGTTCTCGGCGCTCCACGCTGCCACGTGCCGCCGCTCCGCTGCCATCAAGTGCTGCTGCCTCTGCTGTCTGCAGGATAGCTAGCGCGTGCTGGTACCCCTGCTGCTTGCCCTGTCCAAACCATCCCGCGCCTGCTGCTGCTATCAGCGCATGGCTGTGGCTGGCGCCGCCAGGGCGGTGTGCTCGTGCGCGGTGCGTGATGCCCACCAGAGTAATCGCTGCCACTATGTCAGTGAAAGAGAAGTTGAGCGGATAAAACACGTCTCCAAACACCTTGGCAAGGCGCAGCACAGTCGGTGTTGATGCATTGGATGAGCCGTCTGGACCATCCTGAGCTCCCAAGGAGCGCCAGCAGCACAGCACGTAGCTCAAGCAGTGCACCCTGTCACAAGGCAATAACATAGCGCAGCACACAGAAGATGCAGGTCAGCGCATAGAACTGCACCAGATGACGCATATATCATGCATGCATCAATGCCAAACAGAGGAGCATTCGGCAAAGTACGGCACCTAGAATGGAGTACCGCATTCATGTAGAAGCGACAATGAGCTGCAGCAAACATCTGCACCAGCTAGCCCTGTCAAGTACGCCTGCTGGCCTATCCACCCACAAAATAGTTGTGGCAGCTGTAACAGTGGCAAACACATGCACCCTAACCCTGCCAACTACGCCTTGCTGACCTGTCCACCCACGCGTCCAGGCTCCTGTCAGGGTATAGGTTGTACAGCAGCACCAGCAGCCCTCCCACGACAGCCAACATGCCCCAGGTGGTGAAGATGAACCAGCAGTGCATCGCAAGGTCAGGCACCGCGGTCCTGGAAGCAGCAGCAGCAGCAGCGGCGCAGACATACAGATGTTCAAGGCAGGCATGGTGTGCATGTATCCCTTGCTAGCCCTGCAAACAGTGCCTGCTGCAGTGCCAAAAACCGATGCATGGGCTTTGCCACAGAGCAGCGCATGTGGATGCTCAGCAATCGACTAGCACGACATCAGCAGGGCTCTGTTGGTGTCTACACACAAGAAGGACAACTCCTACACACTGCAGACCTGATTCCTGCAAGCAGCAGAAGGCACTGCCTACTATGTAGATCGGATCAGCATGTGCCGCAAAGGAAGGGGTTGGACACAACAGCGCTCGGTGTGCACCAAGAACAACCATACACACCTAGCCAGCTCCTCTGCAGTGTAGCATGCATCTCTGTTGGGCACCAGGCTCTCAAATACGACCGTGGTGTACGTCAGCGCTGCTGCTTCCAGGCAGTACGCTGCCAGCAGGCAGTACATTGCTGTGGGCACGCTTGCGCGCTTGTGCTCTTCAAGCATGCCACCTGCAGACAACACCGCTCAGCGTTGCGGTCTTATGCTTTCTAGTACCAGTGCTTGCAAGATTGGGTACAAGGCCGGGCTGCCATCTACCAAAACAATGCAGCCACCACAAGAATGCCGCCACCCCTCCTGCAGCAGCCGATACCAGGAGCAGTAGCAGAGCGAGCTCTCCTCCTGCGACAGCATCTGCTGCGGCTGCTGCCAGTGTGCTCCATCAACATGCATCGCACCTCTCAATGAGGCAGCTGTCACCCACACTTGCAGCGCTGTTGTGAGCAGGAAGCTCCCCAGCAGCCACAGAGTGCTGCTGCTGGCCCAGGAGCGCTGCGGGCAGTCATCTGGAAGGCCGATTGTAGCAACCTGTGCAATGATGAGGATGCTCCAGGTGCCGTGGAACAGGATGCCTGCAATGCCTGGAAGCGCCAAGTCTGCGCAGGACATGAGGGGTGTGGTGTCAGTTGTTGCTTGCAGGACAGGGTGAAGTTTTACCCTGTGCATGCTGCTGCAGCTGGTTCATGTGCGAGCGGCAGCTGGCTGACTATTAAGCTCCCCAGGCACTGCTGACCTGCAGGTTTGGTATGCTTTGCCATCACACAGTAATGAGCAGCAGGCTGCATGCAAGAGCAGTAATCGGTTGCTCTTATCAAGCCATTTCAGGCTGCGCTTGATGTCACACTGCTACACCCTGAGACCATCACTGCTGCCGCAGCTGCGGTGCTTCTTGCTGATCGTGTGGGTTTGCTGTTTTACTGGGGCCCCAAGCTACCACATGCACAGGCACATGCTGCTTGCGGTGCAAGCACGATGGGGTACTGCACTTCTGCTTGGGCTCACCATCCGACGATATGTGCCAGCTGCGCCCAAACAGCCTCAAAGGAGGCATGACTAGCTGCTTTTAGTGCTGTCCATTCGCTTTCTTGAATGGTTCCTGCTGTCCCTGCCAATGCTGAAGGCACACAACAGGCACCATCAAACACAGCAGCCGAGCAGGTTCCGAGCTGCTGCTCTGCAGTTCCGACATTTCACCGCCTGGAGCTGCCTCCGACATACGCAGAGTATACGATTGTGCAAAAATGACCCATCCAGCACAGTATGGCTGTCGCAGGAGAGTGCTCTTCGTCGCTTGGTGGTTGCCTTGGCAGCAGTTGTTTTGCGATCCGACGGAATAGAGTCAGGATGACCAGAAAAACTCAGATGAAAGAGTAGACAGCCTTTTGTTACATCCAACGTGACGTGGCTGGTTGGAACTGCAGTCCAAACCCTGGCTTGTTTGAACTTGTGACATTAAAATTCATGACAGCCTGATGACGAGGCCCTCATCACATGATAGGTGAACACACTTCACAAGTGTACCATACAACAACAGAATGTGAGCCTTTGAAGAGGTTCAGGGCAACCATTGAGCTGTACTTGCTGCTGTTTTACGTGTGCACATGGAGGATGCCGGGTAGCACTGTGTGACACTGCCACAATAGGCACAGCTCGATCAATAAGCATCAAACACAAAATAGGAGTGCAACAGAAGAGATCCTTGACTGTAACCGTGGTACCATCTACCGTATATCACTGCTGCCAACTCGGCAGCCGTGTTGCCAGAACAACCAACGCATTCATGATATTGATCAATATCGAGATCACATGCAGCAACAGCGGACTGCAGCAGGTCAGTACAATAGAAGCAGCAGTACTGTTCAGGTAGTGTATTGGTGTGCTTTTCAGCAGTCGTACACAACTCAGCATGCAACAGGAGTAGTGAGTAAAATCTTGCAAAGATAGATTTCCTTGGTGGAACGGTGAGTACAGATTAAACAATGGCTGCAGCTTGCTGTGCTGCATATACTGCATGCTCTGGCAGCACCAGCATACATATTCAGATGATAGCAGAGCCACAAATAACAGGATATTCCACACACCGCTGCATAACGGGGCAAGCCACTAAACCAAACCCCAGCAACAACTTGAACAGGCCTGTCAGGCCGTGCAATTATCTCAGCACCTGCTCAACCAGATGCTTGCGCCTGTTTCTGCAGCTGCAGCACGTAGTTGTTCACGCACTCCTGTGTATACTGTGGTGCCACTCCCGCACAGCCGCCCACCATGCCTGCTGGCGTCTGCAGCGACATAACATACTTGTTGATGCATGCCTGCTGGTCTGCGGGGCCTACTGACGCACATGTTGCACCGGGTGCATTGCCATTGTTCTTCGACTGCAGCTTCATCACATAGCTGTTGATACAGGCCTGGCGACCGGTTGGGCTGACTGTTGCACAGTTGCCTCCTAGCAACGGCTGCTGCTGGCTGGGCGTAGGGCTTGACGCAGCAGCAGCGTTTGCACCGTCATCCCTCTGCAGCTGCAGCACGTAGCTGTTGACGCACTGCTGCTGGTTGGCTGGTGCTACACCTGCACAGCCGCCCACCATGCCTGCTGGCGTTTGCAGCGGCATGACGTATTTGTTGACGCAGCTTTGGGTCTCTGCAGGGGCAACTGACGCACATGTCGCACCAGGCTTGTTGCCGTTTTTGCGTGCCTGCAGCTTCATAACGTACATGTTGATACAGGCCTGCTGGCTTGCAGGACTGACTGCTGCGCAGCTACTGCCGAGCAGCTGACTAGGCGTGTATGGAGTGGCCTGCTGTTGTGCCTGAGCTGCCATGATCCACTTGTTGATGCAGGCCTGTCTGTTCCAAAGAGCCACGCCAGAGCAGCCGCCAATGAGGCCGTTTTGCCATATTTATCCAATGCATACTTGTTGATGCATGCTTGGCGGCTGAGGGTGTTGACAGTCGCGCAGGTCGCACCTGTCGAATGGGGGCAGCACAAGGGCCAGCACAGATACATCCACAATCGCGTGAGTGAGCTGTTACTTGAGTCAGACTAACGCAGCATTTGACAAATCTGTGTGCATCTATCCAAAAAGCGGGTTTCCCTCCTGAGGTGCTGCTACACGCTGAGCGATTGTCGGCAGTGTCACTTCCTATGCATCCGGCACTTACACACCATGTGGCAGGTGGTGGCTTCCACATGCTGCACCAGGACATGCACTGCTTGTGCTTCAGAGGATAACTTGTACGATAAGTTGCACATACTGGCGGGTCTTACCTGGCTTATTGCTGTTTGCCTTGGTTTGCTGAGCAACCACAAAGTTGTTCAGGCACTGCTGCTGGTTGGCCGGTGCCAGACTAGCGCAGGTGTTGCCAACGATTTGTCCTGCATCATATTATAGTTCATGGAGGATTCTGTTAGCACAACGGCATATAGAGAGGCGCGCAGCTGCCTTGGCTGTGCAAGGAGGTGCCTGCAACAAGGCCATCCGTTTGCTGTGTGTGACGGCATGTGCACTCTCTGTAGCTCCTGCCTGGCTCGCCTTTGACACCCACATGTTGCCTTACAAGCTACACATGCGATCGCCAACACCAGAAGAAGGCCTGTCTTGCTAAGGCTAATGGGCGCCATCGGGTGACACGGTTGAGAGATCGCTGAACTTGGCCAACACGGAACTTGTAAAACGGTTGATGATATTTCTGCTTAAACGAAGCAGGTACAAGCGGTCCAGCATGTGCTTGCAGTCGGTGAAAGTGCCAGCCAACTGGTTGAGCTGGCAGCTGCACTTGGGTTCTTCCCCAGCTCCCTCGTGCACTCGAGTGACGTGATGCCGAGAGGTCGGCTGCCGGCTTTGTCAATCACTCAGAGTGAAAGCCCAGGTGCATGTGGTTATTGCAGGCATGCTGGGTGGGCTTTGCCAGCCGAGCCAGGCCCACAGCACACAGCCAGTGGCTTGGGTAACATGATGATGATGAGCCAGTGGCTTGATCTGGTAATTTGATGATGATGATGATGATGATGATGATGATGATGATGATGATGATGATGATGATGATCACACAGCCAGTGCCAGCAGGGCTGTTCTGTGGGACACATGTCATGGAGCGTCATGTCATGGAGCGACAACTTTCGTAGTGTGGAGCTTGACAGCAGCAAAAAGAGATTATATATCTCATATACTGTTACCAGCTGCACAATTCGTCCAACATTCCACCTGATGCAGCTGCCAGGGAGCACAGCTCTTGCTGCTGCCGCTGCCAACAACCAGCTTGAACACACATGCAGCACGCTTGGCTGGTACTCCGCCGCAACGGCTTATGCTGATCTACCCCTACTGCTGCTGATGCTACTGCTGCGCCTAGCCGCTAACTGCAGTGCTGCTGCTACCGCCCAGCTAATCACATGCTGCACTAGCTAGTAGGCTACCCGCTGTGTCATTGCTTGGTTCATGCGCCCCAGCTCCTTGCAGCTGGGGAGCTCCATACGCCGCGCAGCATCCCTGCGCAAAAGCAGCAGTCAGCACGACCACAAGTGCACGCACAGTACGGCTGGTCAGCAGCGCTTGTCACACGCTAGGAAGACGGGAAGCGTCCAAGCATAAGCATAAGCTTACAGATCATACGCACGAACTGTTGTACGCCTGCATGCATCCACAACAAAGCAACGTGCAACAACCATAAAAATGATGTCAAACAGGGGGATTCCAAAAGGAACCCCTGCAGGCCGCACCTGTTGCCCCAAGTGTAGGTTCGGTGCTGCGCCATGCGCTCGTTTTGGCACTTCTGGTACACTCGCTCGTACACGTCCGATTCAACCTGAAGTGGAAGCAGCAGTAACAGCAGCAGGAACACACATGTTTGGCACCAGCATCCACCTGCACCCGACGGAAAAGCATCTCTCTGCACTGGCAGCTGTCATAATCACAACTGACTAAATGCAGCATTGCTGCACTTGCAGGAACAGCGCAAGCCAAACCCTACCCCCCCTGCAGACACCACGCCCGCCTCCCTTGCTGTACGTTGCTGTACCGCATACTCCAGTGACCTGGCTTCAACACTCACCTGCCGTTCTAACATGAGCCGCTTTTGACTGCTGGGCGGGAAGTTCGTCTCAAAGTCCTTGACGTCCTTCACGTAGAAGTTCACGCCAGTGCGCTGCGTCTGAAGTTCCACCGCGAACTTGCTGTCCCGCACCAGGCTGTAGCTGGGCTCTGTGGAGCTGCTGAACAGCGTGAGCCCCACAATCAGAATCACCGGCAGCAGCTGCAAACAGCACCAGCAGCATACACCACCAGCAGCAGCAGCAGCAGTAGCAGACATGCAGTCAGGATCCAAACAGCTGTGCAACAGCTACAGCCACTGGCAGCAGCTGCAGGAGCCACCATCGTCGTCAGCAGCAGCAGCTACTTTGTACTCACCCAATTCGCCAAGCCGGCTCATCCCCCCCCCTGCAGTGCTCATCATCTGCAGCTCAGCTGTTGCCCCACGCAACACAAAGCAATCCATGCACCTCTCTACAACTCTGCATCAGCACACGGCCCGCCCACCTGTGCCAGCCCCGCCGTTGCTCTGCTCTGCTGCTCCTCTGCATCAACTGCTGCATGCATGCACTACATCTTACACAGCAGCTGCAGCACAGCACAGCGATCCTCGCACTGCTGGGCACAATACATGCTCAGCCCAGTGTGATAAGCACCCGAGTATTTCATTTCACTGCACTGCACCCACCTGCATCAGCCCCACCATTGCCCCCCGCTGCTGCTCCTCTGCATCATAGCTGCATGCATGCGCAACATCAGTCACCTAGCAGCCGCAGTCAGCACAGCACTACACGCACTGCTGGGCACATGAGTGCTCAGCCCAAGTATCTCACTGCACTGCACCCACCTGCATCAGCCCCACCATTGCTCCCCGCTGCTGGTCCTGTGCATCAACTGCTGCATGCATGCACTGCATCACATTGCACAGGAGCCGCAGTCAGCACAGCACTACACCCACCTGCATTAGCCCCTCCATTGCTCCCCGCTGCTGGTCCTCTGCATCAACTGCTGCATGCATGCACTACATCACATTGCACAGCAGCAGCAGCACAGCACGGCACTCCTCGCACTGCTGGGCACATTACATGCTTAGCCCAATCTGATAAGCACCCAAGTATTTCACTGCACTACACGCACCTGCATCAGCCCCACCATTGCTCCCCGCTGCTGCTCCTCCCGGCTTGGTGGCCGCTGTGCACGCTGCTGCGCTGCAGGGTGGCCGCCAAAGTGGCTGCGGAACACGCGCGTGTGCCCTCCGAAGCCACCACCCCTGCACGCATACACAAAAACAGCCGCACCGTGTAAAGTGAGCACTGATGTTGCGCTACACGTGCAAACAATACGCTAAGCAGCGCTGTTGTGTTATCAGCCGGTGTACATGTGCAAAACACATACGAGTAAGGCAACTAACGTGCTGTTGCGCACATCGCACTTTCCCTGCAAGCTGTCAGTGTCTATCAAACATCATACACGTATAAGATGGGTGCACTGCTGCCCACTGTGACTCACCCGAAGAACATGTTGAAGATCTCCTCTGGGTCAAAGTCATCCGGCCCGCTGTAGTAGTACTGAGCAGCGCTGGGCCCACGCCGAGCGCCCGACGACGCTGCTGCTGCCTGCGCTGCTGCACTGTTCTCGTACCCCGTCCTGCAAAGCGCAAGAAGAACAGCCTGAACAACATGCAACCGCCTTGAGACAACTGCTTCAAAAGAAGAGAAGCAAACAGCAGTGTCCGCAGCGGCTGGCTTCTATAACCCTGCGGCTACTGGCGAGCTGTGATATAGTTTGCACGGCCTGTTTCACGACACCCACAGCTGCTGCCAGCGCTGCTGCAGCAGCGCCTGAACCACCTTACAACGTGCTGCTGCTGCTGTCGCTCCTCACCTGTCGTAGTATGCGCGCTTGTCTGGGCTGCTGAGGCAGCTGAAGGCCTTGCTGAGCAGCTTGAAGGCCTCGTCAGCATGCAGCGCCTTGTTCTTGTCGGGGTGCAGCCGCAGCGCCAGCTGCAGGGGGCGGAGGGTGAATGTTGTGCAGCATAACAACAGCATAACAACGCAAGCGCATAGTCAGTCAATGGCTGCATGGGTGTGAACAATAAAGGCGCATGCCAGGGCGCCACCTTGTTCTTGTCGGGGTGCAACCGCAGTGCCAGCTGCGGGGGGCCGGGGGTGAGGGCCGTGCAGCACAACAACGCGTGCGCAAAGTCAGACAATGCCTGCATGGGTGTGAAAACTAATAACGCATGCCGGGACGACGCAGAATGCAATGCTGTAGTTTACTCAACCTGAGCTGCAACCATTGCGTACTCCAGGTCAGTTCTATTCTAGACTAAACTGCCCACCTACCTTCCTATACGCCTGCTTGATGTCCGACTCGGCTGCATCCTTGGGCACTCCCAGCACATCATAGAAGCCCTTGGCTGCCAGGATCTGCTGCACAACCTGCCGCTGCTCTGGAGTAACAGACGGGTCCTCCTGTACCGGCTTCTGCTGCTGCTGCTGCCTGTGCCGCAGCCCCTCACTGCCCCCCATACCACGGGGTTGCTGCTGCTGGCTGCTGCTGTGGTGCTGCTGGGAATGCCGCGCATGGTGCTGCTGCTGGTTGTGCTGCTGCTGGCTGTGCACCCGGTTGTGCTGCTGGTGTTGCTGGTTGTGAGGCTGCTGGCTGCGCTGCTGCCGTTGGTCGTGGCTGCTGCTGCGGTCGCTGCGTCCGTTGGCTGCGGAAGCAGCTGCAGGGCCGTTGCCGCCACGTGTGTATTCACTGATGAACACCTGAACCTGCAGCAGCATGCTCTCCGTCTGTGCAGCAGCGGTGCAGCCAGAGAGGAAGATAAGGTCATTGGCACGTGACGGGTGTTGCAGTACCATGAACACCACATACTTGGCAACAGCAGTGTGATGTGCAGAACAACATGCAATCGCGCGCAGGTTGAAGATGCCGACCAGATGAAGCACAAATGGTAAGCGCGAGCAGTACACCTGAAGGTTGAGGGCGGTCACTGCAATGATTGCTCATGACGTACTGCTACGTAAAGTACCAGCAGCCACCAAATTGGCTGACCACGTTGCTTTGCTGTGTTGCCTACCTGCTGGCAGCGGTACAGCTTGAGTGCCTTCTGGCTGAACTTTTCTGCACGAACATGGTCGCCTGCACGCAGCGCTGCTTTGGCGATGTCCAAGCACTCAAACGCTGCATCTCTGTTGGCTATACTCTCCGACATGATGCGGCCTGTAGTGCAAGCACTTCAAAACCGTGGCACAGCTGCTTGCTGCTTGATGTCCCAGCTAGCTGCCCTGTCCGGCAAGCAGAAGCACTGCACAGTACAACAGAAAAGTGCAGCACCTGCATCAGTCAGTACGCCATGACCACATCTGACTTCTTGTCGACTATAATGGTGAACAGGCATCAGTAGGTGCAGGGACATGGCCTGTCACAGGCAGCCTGCTGCTCCAAGGGTTGGTGCAGGACACAGTGTGCAGATGGCGTGACCACTGGTATAGTCGAAAACGATGACTCCAGCTGTATTTATACATTGACATCTGCTGTGGCAGAGCTGCGGCTTGGAACGAACAGAGCGTGGTAGGCAGGGAACACCAGACAAGCCCGCCTACTACAGCACCATGCATCGGTCACTCTCACAAGTTGCATGAACATACCTGCCTATATCTGAGGTATGCGAGGCTGCAAAGGGCTGGCAGGTAGGAACGATGGATGAGGTCGACGAAGGAACTGCGATGTGGATTGCGCCAAAACAAATGATCCAACGTCCATGAGCCTGTGTGACGTTACGAGGAGTGTTTGACTGTGCTTCAGGCCGGTCCTCCTCCAACTGACCTGACCAGGGCATGTGACACCATATAACAGGTGCAGGTAACCCGTGATGTGCTCCTGGCCCGTATATGGCTTTGTTACTCTTTCAAGAGCACGATATAAGGCTGGATTGCGCAGTGTTGCCCTGTCACTTCTCTCATACCAGCGTGCCAGCAGCAACAGCGGCAGCAGAACAGCAGCAGCATGCATGTCTGCCCAGCAGCCTCACAGCTGCGTGTTCACAGCTGCTTTTTAGCTGGTCAGAAAGGCTTCAAGAGGGTATTAGCACCTGTGCTGGAAAGGCATGGTACGTCAGACGGGCAGCTGAGCACCTGACATGGCCTGACAGCCATGTTTCTTCAGTCTGCAAGCCACTCAAAACTTGTCCATTCTTCTTCCCTGCTTTCCTGCAGGAGATGTGGCTGTCAGAAGCAGCAGACACCTGACATCATGCAGCAGCAGCCAGAATGACGGTGCAGAGTCAGCAGGCGCCAGCTGGCTGAGGTAAGGTGCTGCAGTGGACCCTTGCAGTATCAGCAGCCAGGGCAGCAGCAGCAGCAGCAGAGGCAACGCTTGCACTTCCCACTGCTACAGAGTCAATCACATACCCTGTGGAGCCTTGACCCAACAGCAGCAGTGAGATGCTCAGCGCTGCTCAGTACAACAATTTGGTGCTTGGTCCAAGTGCATAATGCAACTGCTCAGGCACGCGTCAGGCACACGAAGCATATGCTATGCGCACACACATCATCCATGCCATTGCACTGGCCTTCAGCACATCATCAACAGGTGGTGCCCTGTGTTCGTCTTCATACCAACCTCATTCTGCAGGGAGCGCCAGTCTGCTGGCGGCCGCGGAAGGGGCAGCAGCAGCAGAGGCAGGGGTGGGGGCAGGGGCGGCAGCAGCAGCAGCAGGGGCCAGGGCAGCAGGCAAGCAGGCCAGCAGCACAGCAGCAGGGGCGGCAGCAGAGGCAGGGGCAGCAGCAGCGGCAGCAGATCTGCCGGAAACCGCAGGCAGCCGCTATCTGATGCCGACAGTGACCCAGCAGCAGAAGCTGCAGGAGTGGCGCTCAGCACTCCCAGTAAGGGGTGGGGCTACCGCAGTGGGTACATACGGTACCCGGATGGGTACATTGCTGACAACAATGACAGCTATGACAATGACAATGACAATGACAATGACAGTGATGCAGATGGTGGTCCAGAGTTTGACCGGCGGCGAGGTCAGTCTGGCAGCAGTAGAGGCAGGGACAGGAGCAGCAGCAGTAGGGGAGGCAGTGCATCCTCTCGCCGCCCTGCAGCAGCAGCAGCAGCATCGGATGGCGCATCAGACTTTGTTGTGATTGGGAAGGCAGAGTCAGGCTCGTACATGCACACGTTGTCTGAGCTGGAAGAGAAAGAGGGCGGCAGCTTTTGGGAATCTGCTGTGGTGGATGACGAGGAAGACGAGGATGAAGATGAGTATGAAGATGACCGTGAACTTGGCCAGGGCATGCAGCTGCTGGGTGAAGATGAGGATGAAGATGAGGATGAAGTAGGGGTCGAAGGTGTGTGTGAAGTGTTTGCTGTTTTGTCGGACAGCTTGTAAGTTAGCAGCTGCACCTGGCAAGCAAGCAAGCAAGCAAGCAAACAAGCAGAGTCGCCCTGATGCGAAGATGCAGGCATGCAAGCAAGCTGGCTTCAGCTCATGTGCCATTTTGAACAGTAATGTTGCAGCAGTGAGGGCTGGCTGCTTCAGCGGCTGCTGAACAATGCAGTCTCCAATGCTTTGTTTTAGGGCAGCCATTGCATGTAGCCTCTAACCGTCTTCAAAACACTTGTAGCTTTTGTAACTGCAGAGGTTGCCAGCCTGATGCGGGAGCTGGCAGAGGGGCTTGGTGAAGAAGAGGAGCAGCAGCAGCAGGGTCCGAAGGCAGCAGCTGCAGCAGCGTGGCGGTCTTGCTACATCAGCCGTCAGGTGCCTGCACCTCAGTTGGGGCCAGTGGCACTGAAGGTGGCACCAGGTGGGTGCTGCAGTGGTCACTGCATCACATGTGCTAGCCAGGTGAAGGGCTGCAATAAATGTGCTCATCAGCCGGCAGGTGCCTGCACCTCAGCTGGGACCGGTGGCACTGAAGGTGGCACCAGGTGGGTGCTGCAGTGGTCACTGCATCACATGTGTGCAGCCAGTGAAAAGTGTAGCGTTGACTGTGGCCATTAGCCACTACGCCCCCACCCCCCGCTGGGGCCAGTGGCACTGAAGGTGGCACCAGGTGGGTGCTGCAGTGGTCAGTGCGTCATACAACATGTTTTATGTGTAGCTGGTAGTGGAAAGTGCTGCGTTGACTGTGCCCATCAGCCGCCAGGTGAGGGTGCAACTGCGAGGCTGCATGCAGCTGATGCCTCTGGTACTTATGATGTTGCTCTTGCTGGTCACCATCAACGGCGCCTAGGCCTTTAGCACTGCTGTACTGTGTCATAGAAATTCACAAAATGGCTGAACTCGGCAACCTGCAACTATGTGGCATTGGCAGACCAGGGCCGTGGCCTCTTCACAACTGCTGCTGTGCTGCTGACGTCGTGCTGATCTTGGCTCAGCCCCTTGCGCTGCTGCGCTGCGTTCTAGTTACACCTGCATATCTGGTCTGACTTGCAGGCAAGGGCCGTGGCCTCTTCACAACTGCTGCTGTGACTGCTGAAGTCTTGCTGTGTTGGTGGAACATTCCCTTGCGCTGCTGCGCTGTTTTTGTTACACCTGCTATGTGGTCTTGTTTGCAGGCAAGGGTCGAGGCCTCTTCACAAGTGCTGCTGTGGCTTCTGGTGACCTGCTGATGGTAGCTCAACCGTTGGCGCTGCTGTACTGTGAGGAAGGCACCACACCCGAAAACGAAGAGCTAGCTGACGCACTTGCAGCAGCAGTGGCAGCAGCATCAACGACAGCAGCACAAGCAGCCAGCGGCAGCAGCAGCAGCAGTGGAGGTTTGGCGCTGTGGCAGCAGCATGCTTTGCTGCAGCTGAAAGCAGCAGGGGAAGGGCAGGATGGTGCTGGGGCAGAACAGCAGCAGCAGCTGCTGCTGCAGCTGCTAGGGGACTCTGCGGATGTGGCAGCAGCATTGAAAGCAAGCAGCAGCAGCAGCAGCAGCGGTGAAGAGGCTGACAAGCAGCAGCAGCAGCAGTTGGCGCCGCTGGATCCTGTTGCTGGTGCCTTGCCGAGTGCAGACAGGGTGCTGCAGATTGTGCATGCCAACTGTACAGGTGGGCGCTCTGTATGTCAACAGCGACTTTCAAGATAGCAGTGGTTGATGCAGTGAAATCTTCGGCATAGGCTGAGTGTGTCGTGGCTCTGGCTGACGCCTGCATTTGATTAGTGGCATTGTCCAGACCGGTTTGCGGGTTGCTGCTTCTTGTCACACGATGACAACTGCACATGCGGGGACTGCAAACGCATGTTCACCAGCTAACGCACACACAATAAATTTTGTATGTGTGCTGCCTCACCTGCAGGCGAGGAGTTTGAGGATGATGCGCTTGCGCTGCTGCGTGGCAGCAACAGCTGCGGCCACCTGGGCATATGGCCTGCAGCAGCCATGATCAACCACGCCTGCTGCCCCAATGCACACGCTCTGCTCATTGGAGATAGGCTGGTGAGAAAGGATGGTTTCAGCTACATGCGACGTACAGTTGGCCAAACAATGGAACTCATTGATGGCAGGTGACAGAATGACAACTTGGGCAGCACAGTATTCCAGTGCCAAATCTACGCAAGGCTTAACTTGGATGTCCAGTGCCAAACTTATGCAACATCTGGACTTGGATGCCGGACAACATAATCCCCTTGCTTTGCTGCTTATGCTTTGCTGTTGGTCAACGATGGAACTCATCGATGGCAGGTGACAGAATGATATCTTAGGCAGCGCAGTACTTCAGTGCCGAACCTATGCAAGACTTTGATATGGACGTCACAAACTGCAAATGCTTCCTTTGCTCCTTGTTTTTGTGCTTTGCAGGTGGTGCGTGCAGCTGAAGACGTTCCCGCAGGCCAGCAGGTCAGTGTGAGCTACCTGGGCCCGCAGCTGTTTGCGCCAGCGGCAGTGCGGCAGGAGGAGCTGCGGCAGCAGTGGGGCTTCGACTGCGGCTGCGCCAGGTGCAGGCTTATGTTTATCTGTGTTTGGCTGCGCTAGGTGCGGTTTCAGCATGTTTGTGTCATGTCATGCTGTGTGGCAGCAGTGCGCCAGGAGGAGCTGCGGCAGCAGTGGGGCTTCGACTGCAACTGCGCCAGGTGCGGTTGCATAATGTGGCGTGTGTGCTCGCTTGCTGGATGTGACTTTTCATCAGCAGAGGGTGGACAACGGGAGCTGTGGAAGCAGTGGGGCTCTGACAACAGCTGTGGCTCATACAAAGTTGTGTGCAGGGCCCTGTGGTCGGTGTCTACCATGTACGTGCAAAACTGCACACGAACGGTGACCTTGCGCCTGACACATAGCAGAGCATTTTGCAAACAGTAGATCCTGTCACCGTGTTCGCCGATCAACCTGTGACATCTTTCGAACATCCACTGTGAATACGCTGGCATGATGCAGGTGCAAAGCAGAGGCCCGTTATGCTGGCAGCAGCAAGAGCAGCAGCAGCAGCAGCGCTGAGTCAGCTCCTCTGTCGCAGCTACTGCTGGAGACCTACAACGCCTGCCAAGGCATGACTGAGCAGTTGGATGAGGCAGTCGAAGAGGATGATGTTGAAGCCGTGGCGGCAATGCAGCAGCAGCTGCAGGAGATGCAGCACAAGGTGGAGGCGGGCATACGAGCAGCAAAGCCACCTGCCAATGTGCGCCGCTGGCTGCAGGTGGGTAGCCGTCATGAACAGGGGCAAATCCTGGGGCCAAAGCTGCGCAGCTAAGGAGGGGAGTGCGATGAATGTATGGGACATGCTGCAGCTTTTGCAGCATGTGGTCTTTCCAGGTTTGCTGCTGTGGGCTTCACTTCATGTGCTGCTGCTGCGGCTGTTGCTGCTGTTGCAGGCCTCTGTGTATGACCTGTACGATTTGCTCAGCCTCTGTGCCGATCAGCTGCCAGCAGCGCCGCCCAAAGCAGCCAGCAGCAACAGGCGGGGCCCGGGCAGGAAGCAGGCTGCTGCACCACCTCCAGCGATTGAGACAGAAGCGCTGGCAGCGTGTGCGCGCATTGTGGGGGGCGTGACACCAGGCAGCAGCGCACACGCGGACCTGACTACAGAGTACATGGTCAGGTGAGATTCATTGCTGCCTCTCTGCAATCTGGTATTGCTTGCCTCTGCTGTCTTCTACTAGAAGTAGTAGTATGGTATGATAAATCCATCATGATGCTGTAGCTGACCTCAGGGCAATAGACGGTCAAACCACGCAGAGGAGCACTTGCACTACAATTAATGCACAGCACTTGCAGGACTGGGGCTTTGCTTCTCCTGTTGCGGTATCTTGCTCTGTCACTGTGCTGCTTTTATTCCAGCGCTTGTTGCAGCAGCTGCATCCTTTAGGCCACTGTGCTGCAGGCACCACACATTGTAGAAGTGTATCGGTACTGGAAGGCACATGCAAGCATTGTGCGACACACCGCCATGAGCTGTGTTGTGTACAACACTTGATGCAGGTCGGAGGCTCGCTTTGGTGAGGGCCACCAGGAGGCCGCCGATGCGCTGCGCATGTGCACAGCAGCGCATGTTGCGCGCTACGGGCCAGTCAGCAAGGGGCTGCTGCAGCTGCTCATGGACACACGCGCCGGCGCAGCACTGCTGTGAGGCACCGGGTGCAGCATGCCATCTGGGCCCAGCAGCAGTGACAGGGTCTAACATGCAGCACTACGTAGTGCTACCAGTATACTTGGCAAGCAAATATACAGCTACTCAAGGCATAGATGCACTGGCGCAGCATTGCTGTGGGGTGCACTGCATGGCATGTGACCAGCTTGCTGCACAAGCGCTTTCCATGAAGCATCGAATTTGACGTCATTTTGTGACGTGGCGATGCGTGCTGTGTATAGCCTGTATAGCCTGTATGCAGAAACGTGTGTGTTTGTCGGAACGGTGTCTCGGCCACACGATACAGCAGCAAATCCAGCTACTGTGTCAGTTGTGTTTCCTGCAGCTGGGTACATCTGGCAGCCTGGCACTGCGTGTGAGGCAGCAGCTGCAGAGCAGGAACTGAAAGCTGCTTACCACGCTGCAAGCCAAGCACTGTGAACCTGCACTATGAACCGCATAGAAGCGGTGTAATGCAGAAAATTCCGTCCGATGGGCAGCCTTCTCCCAGACCGGTGCGGCGATTGTGCTGACAGGGCAGTAAGCATGTTACAACAAAAATACTTCGGGCAGGGCCTTGCTGGGCCACTACATTTGCGCAAGAGCAACCAAGAATCACACATTCACCAGTGCCTAGTCTATTTTCACCTTTACTTCTACTAACAGCCGTCCAGGCCTACCCAGCCCAGCTACTCCCGCTCGAGCATTAAACAGTAGCGCAAGGCCCCAAGCAAACGCATAAGCGTGTCTTTGATTTATGATAGGTCACTAGTGCCTAACGAATCTGCAGCTGCTGGCACGGACACCAGCCAGGACCCCCAAGGCAACACTGTCCGAAGCAGCTGCTGCCCGGTCTCCAGCATGCCATGATGGCTTCAGCAGTTCCGCTTGGAGTCGCGCGCCGTCTTCGACTCAACTCCTTCTCGAGCTATTCTTGAAGGTAAGCAAGGAGATGAGCTCTGTGAACGCTGCCTTGCAGACAAGGTCTTTCAGCAGCAGCAACCAGCTGGAACAGCAGAAGCCTGGCCAGAGCAAACAGCAGAGTTGCAGCATAACCCTTGCTTGTGCCTGCGATGCGTTCTGCCGCAATGTCTCTGGTTTGCTCTGGCATCCAGCCCAAGGCTTGAGCAGCATCATACATGTCAAGCCCATACGCACATGAGCATTGCCAGATGCCATTGCCAGTGACTCGGATGACAACAGCATGGCCTTGTACTGACATGATTCGTTTTAGCTGCTGGTTGATACTGCAGGTTGCATATGAGGAGGAGCCACCTAGGCTGTTGCGCTGCGTGCAGTGAGGAAAGAGGAGCTGACCACAAAGCAGCTGCAGGCCATGCCGGAGCACAGGAGCGGCATCAACAACCACATACAGGTGACAGGGATACATTCCTAGCCTAGATTTGGGCACGCACTTTAGCGCACCCACCACCCTTGCTTGTGCCCGCGCTGCATTGACACAGAGTTGGGCACGCACTCTGGCACATGCATCACTCTAGCTTGTGCCCGCGCTGCATTGACGCAGAGTTGGGCACGTACTTTAGCACACGCATCACCCTTGCTTGCTTGCTTTTCGTCTCTACGCATCACAGATTAACCCTTGCTTGTGCCTGCGCTGCATCGAGTTGTGCCTGCCTCCAGGTGTTTTGCAGCGCTGACCAGGGCACTGCATTCAAGCGCTTCCAGACCAGCTTTACTGAGTGAAAGATTTCTGGAAGCGCTTGGATGCAGTGCCCTGCTCAGCGCCTCGGATGCTACAGCCACCGATCAACCAGACCACGATCAAGCACTACTTCACCAAGATCATACGCCGATTGTGCCTGTGCATTAGCGGGAGGCGGCCTGAGACACCAAGGGATTGGAGCTTGCTGCTAATGGATGCCTTGTCAGTCCTCAAGCGCAGCCGCAGTCGGACTTACTGGACTGAATCAACGTGACCCCGGGTGCAATGCATGCTGTAGGCTATGGCGATCACGATACTAGTAGTGATAACCAGATTCAACCATAGCCACAAACGTGAAACGGTTTCACGTTTGTGGCGATGGACATGGCCCCAGTGCTGGCCAGCGTTGGTAACTGGTTGAATACTTTCAAAGTCACGGGTACCGGTTGTAACGCAGCTGCAAGAGGCTCAGCCTCTTGCCAGAAGGCTTCTGTTACGCATGTTCCTGTGGATGGCAGCCACTGACCGGGTCATTCGGCCAGATAATACGCCTTGCCAATCGGCTTGGAACTTCTTCAATGGTGGTGATCATACAGCGATCATTACCATGGTTGTACAGTCTATGGGTGGCTTGCCAGCCACGGGTGCAGCAACAGCAGAGACGGTGAGCCACCCCTACATTATAGTACACTTGGCCAGTAGCCAACCATCAGTTGAGGTGGGGTCAGTTGCCATGCGTTGAAAAAATCGCATCAAAAGTGGCCGTGACAGTGTCAGCACCACGCTAGTTGCTGTTGCAGCTGAAAGCTCCACTAGATAGGATGATTGCAGCCTCAGGCCACTGGCCGGGCCACCGCCATCTGCCTGATGCCCTGAGGGCACGGCATCTGCCGCAGGAAGCAGTAGTACTTGAGCAGACGCCCAGCACAGCAGCGCACACAATTGCCAGCCTCGCCCAACAGATGTGAGAGTTTCACTTGGCTTACTGCTCACCACGGGAGACAAACTCACAACCATGATATGGAACAGACCACTGCTGACTTTTCATGCAAGTGTGACGACCTCTCTACTGAAAGCTTGTGACACAGTGCAGCACACTGCGTAACACTGGTGCATGGTTTGATGCTGCATGCGGTTGGCCATTATGAGCCCAAAATCCAGGCAAGTTCAAGCAACAAATAAAGCCAAACGAGATCTGCACGCTGTCAGATTATACAACTGTGATAGCGTGTCTTCCAGCTTGTATGCAGCTATTGGAATGGAGAATGAAGACTAAGTTTCTTGGGGTCATTGTGCTAGAAGCAAGCACACCATGCACAGCATGCATACATGCAGCATGAGTCATGATCGGGATCATGCAAACAGAACGACACGTACAACAGAACACTATATAATATGACGATGTCCATGCCTGAATCCTCGGACCCCCAACAAACCCAAATCTACGCTCAGCAGGTGGTTCATCAAGCCCTCAGGGCTGTGGAGTTCACCAACTACAGCCCCTGCCGTACTTGCAGCTCAGCAGAGCCCTTGCCAAACTCTGCCTCGTACGCCTCCCTCTCTGCTGCCCACTGCTTGTTGGCATTTGCGTAGTCCACAAACCACCAGGTTGGATGGTGCCACGCGAGTGCGGCAGGCCTGCAGGACAGCAGCACGGGAACACGAGCAAATGTCAGCACAATGCAGCAGCATACTCTTGATGCAGCGCAGTATGGAAGTAACAACAGCAACAGCAGCGAGGTAACAGCACGTGTCCACGCTGGCATTGCAAAGCAGTGGCAGTGTGTATGAACAGCCGCCCAGCACACAAAAAAACAGCTGCACGACAGCAAAACACCCACCTGACAGACGGCACCTCCTTTTCAATGACCTTCATCAGTGCATCATACACAGCAGCCTGGCCCTCCAAGCTGAGGTGCAGGCCGTCAGGCCTCAGCAGATTGCGCCAGCCCTGCTTCTCAGTAAAAGTCTTCCAGATGTCCAGAAGAGGTACTGACAGCTGAGAGGCGATGCTGCGCACGGCTGCTGCGTAGCGCGCAGTGAACTTGAATGTGCGGTTGGGAGAGCTCTGCAGCAGCGGTTTGAGGGGTGTTGTCAGGGCACGGACTCTTGTTAAATGCAACAGTGACTGTGCAGTGAGGCATCATAGGTTTGGCAAGGAGGATTGCAGCTCAAACACTGCTGCAGGTGACAAGGCATCTTGCAGGAGTGCCAGCAGCTGCAGCTGTAGCATGTCATGTGTTCAGCCTAGCCAAAAAGCCTGGCCTCATACACAGGTGGTTGCAGATACAGAAAGAGTGGTACAGCAGGACAATTTGCTCTGCGCAGCTGGCCACATGTTTCTGCATTGCCCATTGCACCTGGCTGCCCCAGGCACTACAACCTCCGTTTCGCATTGAACAAGCTGACAGCGGATGTGACTCACCTCTCCTGGCAGGATTGCGTCTGGGGCTGCCTCATTCACAGGTGGTGGTGTCACCAGCAGAATGTTCTGCACGCCTGCCGCCTGCAGCTGCTGCACAATCTGCATCAAGTTCTTGATGTACAAGTCCAGCGGCACGTGCGCGGCGGCACTGCACGCACAATGCAGCAGGCAAAGGAGTCAGGTGGCAGTGGGTGGATGTTGCAGGCATGTTTGTTTGCCAAACTATGTGTGTAGAGGTAATGTATGAGCTGCCTATGCTGTATCTTCATGGCTGTGATGAAAGATGTCGAATTGAAGCAGGCATCGTAGAGCAAGCTCTCAGATCAAGCAGGCACACATTATTACTGGTGTCATGCTGCAGTATCTGTACTGCAGGCGAGCTCAGCAACAGCTTGTGATCATGTGCTGCTTATACAACTGCCATCCGTGCAGTGCGCAGTGCTCGTCACATCAACTCCATCCTCACAGCTGCTGCCTCACTCACTTTGCACGGTCTGGCATGGACGCATCATGTGCCCTTGCCAACTATGCACAATACCTGTCATGCTTTTGAACAAGTTAAATGCATACATTGCTCACAGCTGCTGCCTCACTCACTTTGCACGGTCTGGCATGGACGCGTCATTCGCGCCCAGCCACACAGTGGCGAGTGCAACCTGCTGGCTGCTGGCACTCTCCAAGATCTCCGGCAGTGACAGCAGTGTGGTGGCTGTTGTGAAGCCGCCAAAGCCGCGGTTGATGACGTCAGCCTGCATGGCACCGACAGGCAACGGGTTGATGCACTAAGTAAATGGCAACTGGTGGAGTTGTAGTGTGGCGGCTGTTTGATTTGCTGAGTGTGATGACTTCAGCCTGCACGGCACACAAAGATCAGGTGTTGGTGCAGTGAATGCATGGCAAATGGCTTGACAGCAGCGTGGTGGCGGAGGCGAAGCCGCCAAAGCCGCGGTTGATCACGTCAGCCTCCACGGACATGAGGAACATATGTTGGTGCAGTGAGTACATGGCAAATGTATAAACAGCAGTCTGGTGGCGGTTGTGAAGCCGCCAAAGCCGCGGTTGATGACGTCAGCCTGCATGGCACCCATAGATGAAGGGTTGATGCATTAAGTGTATGGCAACTGGTGGAGTTGTAGTGTGGTGGCTCTTTGGGTTGCAGAGTCACCATGGTGACGTCAGCCTGCATGGCACACGAAGATGATGCGTTGGTGCAATGAGTACATAGGAGATATATGAACAGCAGCGTGGTGGCGGTTGTGAAGCCGCCAAAACCTTGGGTGAAGACGTCAGCCTAAGCGGCTCATGAGCATCATGTGTTTGTGCAGTGAGTACATAGGAGATGCCTAAACAGCAGCGTGGTAGCGGTTGTGAAGCCGCCAAAGCCGCGGTTTATGACGTCAGCGTGCACGGCACACGAAGAAAATTATGTGTTTGTGCATTGAGTACATAGGAGATGCATGAACAGCAGCGTGGTGGCGGTTGTGAAGCCTCCGAAGCCGCGGTTGATGACGTCATTCTGCATGGCACATGACGATGAAGTGTTGGTGCAGTGATTACAGAGGAGATGTCTGAACAGCAGCGTGGTGGCTGATATGCAGGCACAACCCTTCTGTTCGAGACCCCTGCCCCCCCCCCACAAACAAAGGCGACCACATTAGCCTGCAGAAAGTGTCCGCCAGCATTTGACCTGCACTGCTCAGAGTAGATGGAATGGCAGCAGCAGGCGCCTATTCATGTGGCACTACCCGGCCTCTGTGAGGTTGGCACCACATGGCAGTCAGCATTCATCAAAAGGTGAATCCGTTGCACTCCTGCTTCCTGCCAAAAGCAGCCCACCTTGCGTGCATATGCATTGGCAAGCTTTGCCGTCCATCCCCCTGCCGCGTCCAGGCCTCCTTCCGTGATGCTGTCGCCAATGGTCAGGATGGTGGGCCGCTTCCAGATGGTGGGCTCTTTATTGCCCAGGTACGCGCCTGGCATGGCTGCTGCGCTCCTGCCGTTGTCTGGGCTGGGCACAACATCTGCAGCAGCAGCAGCAGCTTGAAGAGACTGCAAGTACACCTCGTGTTTGCAACAACCATTCATGTGATGCTGAAGCAGCACTGTCTGGCTGCTCCAAAGTCTTTTGAAGCGGGAAATGCTGCCTTGGATGCTGTTAGTTTTATGGGGCCATACACTAGTTGCTGTGTGTACTGACAGGCGATGCTTGCTGGTTGAGTCGCAGATCTGGCAAACAACAGAGCTGAGGTGCCAGCCTGATCCCTGACAAGCTGCACACCAAAGGTACAATAGCACAGCTGCGCTGTCTCACCTGCTGCCACCAGCTGCGCAGCTAGCAGCAGATGAGCTAAGAAGATTCCGTTGTATATCCTCTTGGCTGCTGCAAGATCCATGGTGCTGTGCTCAGCTGATCAAGGCAGGGTGTTCTGCTGCCAGCAGCAGCTGCAGCTGGTACCTGGCACCTGAGGACAGCAGAGGCAAGAGCATGCGCGTGTCAGAAAGTACCCACAGTCTCAACCAAAAGAAAATGCAAACGTTGAAAATGGGTTTGTTCCAAGCCTCCCTGCTGTCCGTCGATGTGGCTCCTGCTACGAAGGTGACTAGGACGTTCACACACCCAGAACTCCGCACCAGATTCGCCGATCCAGTGTTCGTCTACCTATTTACGTTGAATTGTAAGTCGCAAACTATGGAGATCGATTGACCGACAGCAAGTTGCACGGAATCGCGGACACCAGCAGAATGCGGCGCTGCAGTGCACTAAATCACCTCATACTACCTATTTAAACCTATTTGTTCAAACCAGGTCGTCTTGCATAGGTTTGAGGGACTCAGCAATGCAAACCAAATGGACTACAACCAGCAGTGACTCCTCAGCTGCACTCACAGTATCACCGCAGGACAGAACCTTGCACCGGAATTTAATTAATTCATTAAAATGTCTGTTCTTTTTAAGCAGACAGAATCGTGAGAGGTGTGCGTATTCAGAGGCCAGACCCCTCGCCTGACTCTGCGGCTTCTCAAAGGCGTCAATGCTGTAGTTTTTGAGAATATTGGGAGCTTATATTCACGAGAGACTTGGAGGTTTCATCATACTGGTCGCGTTGGTACCTACGAGTTACTTGTCATGACCTTCCTCACGAAACGTCGATCTCACGACGCATGCTGGTGGTACCTTGCCCGGCGCAGCTTGTTAGTTTGATGTAATTTGGCAAGCAGACTACCAAGGTCCACCCCAGCGAGCGATGCAGGTGACACTACCGTGCACGGGCCCGTCGTGCACAGCTGCCAGCTGCTGATCAGCAGGTCATGACCGATATGTTTGCACCCGCGCCCAATACCTGACTTGGCAATGCCATCTAATGATCGATTACCACTTTTTATCCAACTCCAAGTGTCGCAAATCAATGCTGACGACTAGCTTATTGAGCTGCAAGCATTTCCAACACAGCTGGTCTTGATAGAAACACATCCACCCAATCGCCAGCAACCGTTGGCATCTTGACAACACCAAACGCTATTGCACCGTCTAGAAGTCACCTTTACAGCATCGACGTGACAGTACGCAAGGGAGTGTGTTACCTTGGGCCATCTCCCCACGAACCTAATCAGGAGACAGACGAGCAGCATGCAGGGTCGTCATGTTCCTGCTGGTATGCTGCTTGTTCAGCAGCAAACTGTTTTTCTACATCTTGGTACAGCACCCTCCATGTCGGATGGTGCCAGGGCAGTTCAGACGGCCTGCAGCAGCAGCAGCAGCAGACATCAGGCAAATGTCACCCCTGGCAAGTGTTTCTGATGGCATCAGCAAGCCAAGTCGACATGTGTGAGCAGCAGCAACAATTAAGACCACTTTCCAAGTAGCTGCTACAAATTGCAACCAATTGCAAGTCAAGCTGCTAGGACCTCACCGCATGGCCGGCATTTGCTGTTCTATTAGCTTCATCAGCGCTTGATACACCTGCTGCTGCCCCTGCTTGCTCAAATGCAGCCCATCTGATGCCAGCAGCTGCTGCTTCCAGTCTGGCTGCTGCACAAACAGCTGCCAAATGTCCAGCAGCAGTGCTGCACTCTGCGCTGCTGCCTCACGCACTGCTGCTGCATATTGCGCTGTCGTGTTGAACAAACGCGGCACGGCACCCTCCCCAGGCTGTACTGCATCAGGTGCTGCTTCGTTAACAGGTGGCGGCGTCAGCAGCACCACATGCTGCACACCTGCTGCCTGCAGCTGCGATGTTATGTTCAGCAGGTTGCTGCGGTACTGCGCTGGCGGCACGTGGGCTGCTGCACTGCAAGGACAACCAGATCGAGACCAGGCAGTACTGTCGTCAAAGAAAGGATTTAGACAGATCCTGGACACCAGGTAAAAGCAAGCTGTGCACCTGCAATGCATAGCTGGACCAGCAGGGACCCGCCCAGACCTCCTGATTGTGTCAGGTGCCAGTTTTAAAAATGCCAGAAAGGCTGCTACAGTACTGCTGAGTACCGCCGAGCAACACAGCGGCAGTTGCATGGGAGTGAGCAGCATATGCAATCCTGCGATGTCATCAATGCATTGGAGGACTGCAATTAGTCATCCACAGCCCCAGTCAACACCTGCTGGCAACCAGCTGCCAGCTTTACTTTCGACATGCATACCATGCTGTACACTGCTGCCGCTGCTGCTGCTGAGATGCCAGCATGAGCCACTCACTCTCTCCTGCCCAGCAGTGCTGCGTCATTAGCACCAAGCCACACTGTCGCCAGCAGCAGCTGCTGCCTGCTGATGCTGTCGGTGATCTCACACAGTGCGAGCAGCGCTGCGTGAGTGTTGAAGCCACTGAAGCCTCTGTTGTACACATCAGCCTGCAGTGCAGCAGTATACCAGCAGCAGGATTGCAGAAGCTGAGGCTGTTGTTTCACACGGCGCCAGCAGCACTGCGTGAGTTTTGAAGCCACTGAAGCCTCTGTTGTACACATCAGCCTGCATTGCAGCAGTATACCAGAAGCAGGATGGCAGAATCAGAGGTGCTTGATCTCACACACAGCGCCAGCAGCGTAGCGTGAGTGTTGAAGCCACTGAAGCCTCTGTTGTACACATCAGCCTGCAATGCAGCAGTGTACCAGAAGCAGGATGGCAGTACTTGAAGATGTTGTTTCAGACAACGCCAGCAGCGTTGCGTGAATGTGGACGCCAGCAACAATCCTCTGTTGTACACATCAGCCTGCCGTGCCGCAGAGTGGCATGAAGAGGACAGCCATAGAAAAATTGCAGTTGCTTGCGCAGCATGAGGCAGCAGTATGAGTGATGACTGCTGGCTTGGTGTTCTGCGGCATGCAACTGCAGTTGCAGAAGTGCTGGTGTGCCTGCAACTCCCAACAACGCCAGCAGCAAACGCCAACCGTTATGCGTGTGTGGCTGTTGACCCTTGACTTCGAGTTGCAGAGTGTCACAGCACCTGCTGCGGGTTCATGTGTGCCTAGCGCTACCACCAGCAGACGTCCTTGCTGCGGTGTCTTTACGGTATGCAGCAGCACTCTGTTATGACTCACAACGCTGCTACTGTTGCTTCTGCTGCCATCAATGCTGCTGCTGCTGCTGCTGCTGCTGCAGATGCACGCACCTTTCTTACGTATGCTGATGTCAGCTTTGTTGACCAGCCTCCATCTTCTGCCTGCCCAAGCTCGGTCAAACTGTCACCCAAAAGCAACACAGCAGGCCGCCTCCAAACTGACGTAGCCTGTGCTGCTGCTCCTGCACCTGCTGCTGCTGCTGCATTGCCCTCTCGTAGCCTTACTGCGCTGCTGCCGCTGCGCTTGTTGCAGCTGCTGCTGGCTAAGCCAGCAGGCCACACTGGCTGCGTGCGTGCTGCTGCTGCTGCTGAGGGTGTGCCTGAACTTCGCAGGAAGCTGATGACAACCAGCGAAAACAACAGGCATGCTGCTACTGCTGCTGCTCTGGGCATGTGCGAGTTTGGGGACAGCCATGTCTGCTGTAGCTTCTTGGGAAGTACTGGGAACGTCAACGACGCGTTAGTCAAGCGCAGGTGCTGCTTCTGCTCTGGGCTTGCTGGTGCATACCCCATCGCCTTGGGCCGAGTGGCCATACACAGCAGTGCGATGTTTTCTCCCGCTCAGCTGGTGTAAATTACGTCAGCAGCTGACAGTTGATGGGTGAAGCTAGTACTAGTGTCAGGCAGCAGTAGCAGTGGCAGCAGCAACATGCCTATGGTGGCAGCTGCCATGCAGGAGCCTGACACTGTGACAGTAGCTGTTTCAATACACAGCTAAAATCTTTACGTCGCTGACAACTGAAGCATGGCTGAGTCGGTGTGGTTGCGTGACAGGTGAAGGTTGTTGAGTCCAGTGAGGAACATGCAGCGTGAAGCTTGCTGCTCTTTGACCTGTGATCGGCTTAATAATTGTCTGAGATGTACTCCTGGTCATGTGTCGGTGATTGAGGGACCCTTTGCAGCACTCCCAGCCCAAGTGACAAGGCAGGGCGTACTGTACCTCCCGTGCTGCTGTCCTTCAGCGCGATCAGCGCATTTAAATCTGCCATGACGTCATTCTTGTGTTATTTGAAACGACCGTGAGTTAGCAGAGACCAGCGTGACTGCATCATACAGTGTTGGTCGGGCTGAATCAATCACAGTCATTGACTCGTCTGCTGGTACTGTGTGATTGAAGTTACGCGCAATCATTGACTCTTGAAGTTGCTTTAGCTGGCGGTACTAAGAAGTAGACAACTTGTCAAGGAGTCACCCGGGTGCCCCGGTCTACTTGCCACCCCGGCAGGTACATTTGCTTGGCGAAGCTCAGCTGCAGGCTTGCTTTGCGTAATATCAAAACGCTACTACAAGACCATTGGTCTGAACGTGCAGTCGCGTGGCCGTGTTGTTGCACATTCAGCAGCAGCAGCCTGCAGAAGTGTCACCCCCACCTGTTCTTTGCATGCCTTGTAGGTAGCACTTCCTTGCAGCCATAAGAGAACAGTCCACTGGACAAAATCGTCACCAAGCTGCGTCGTAAAGGCTGCAGCTGCAGAACAGCTGTGCTTGAGGTCGCTGGCCAAGAGGTTGACTGCAGTGCAGGCTGGCGTCACCACAGAAGCAACATGCAAGGAGCAGCAGCGATACGGACAGCATGGCTGCTGGCAATGTCACTGCATCTGCTGCTGGCGCCGCATACAGCATCTGCAGGTGAGGACGCAGCGGCTTGGCGGTGCCACAAACATGGCAGCAGGCTTGTGGTGGCGTTATCAGGCTGGAGTGTGGTTGGTGCACATGCATGGAGGTGATGCCGCAAGTATGCGGGTTTCTGCATGAACACCTGCACAGCAATACACATTGCAGAGAGACATGCTGCTCCAGCACTATACTTGGCAACACCCTTCGGTCAACTTCAGCTGAAGTTGACCGCCAAAATCACCTCTACGCGTGCTGCTTGCCTGCACACTTCCCTGCAGCCCCTCAAGCAATGGATGCTGCTGATCAGTCCCTCTTCAAGCCCATGTTTGTGTTAGTTGGCGATTCCATAACCGAATTCAGCTTTGAAAAAGGAGGCTGGGGCATCCAGCTGGCTGAGCTGTACAAGCGCAAAGCAGATGTTATTAACAGGGGCTTCGGCGGTTACAACACACGCATGGGGCTGTTTGTTCTTGATGAGTTTTTGAACGGGTTTGGAGCGGGCCGCATTAAGCTGGTTACGCTGTGCTTTGGTGCCAATGATGCGTCATCACCCAGCGGCATTGGGTAAGTAGTGGAAGTGCCAGTTAATGCATACGTTGGCTAGGCTGGTGCATGCACCAAGCATGCTTGATGGAGTTGACTCTTGTGGGAGGCAGTGTGTTGATTAGACGGTCAGGCTTGCAGTAAAGAGCATACTCTTGCAGTATCCTGCAGAGACTCACAGCCTGCAAACCATCTTTTGCTTAGCAAGCATGCCACCTATGTACTTGTTGCTGCCTCACTTCTGTAGGGGTTACCAGCGATGCTTTTGGTTGGATTTGCTGACCGCCCTATCTTCCTTGTGGCACTGCTGCAGCGGCTACCTACATGTGCCTCTTGCCGAGTTCAAAACAAACATGGAGGCAATGATCAAGAAGCTCAAGAGCAAGGGCATACGCAACATAATCGTCATGACGCCGCCACCTGTTGTTGACCGGATGGTCAGAAAGTCAGACGGCACGTTTGCTCCGATACCAACTCAGGCTGATATGAAACAGTACTCGGCTGCTGCGGTGGCAGTGGCTGCGCAGCAAGGGGTGCCAAGCGTGGATGTCTTCAACATCATACAGAAGTTCAAAAACTGGCAGGTGCGGTGCTGCGCTGACTCTCGGCAACATGCGCGGTGCTGAAGGTGTAATGTTGCCACAATAGCATTGCTAACGGCTGCTGCTGCTGTCACCTGAAGGCGTTGAGAACCTGCTGCAGCTGCACCACTGAAAACAGTTATGCGCTGATTGCTAATCACGCTGTCTGACATGCACTGGTGTGCCATTTTGATACAGACGTCAGCTTTGAGCGGTGACGGCCGTCATTTGACAGACCTGGGGCAGAAGGCGGTGAGGGATGGCCTGCTGTACGTCATCAACAACGACCTCAAGTCGATCAGGTGGGACAAGCGTTTCCCTGCCCTGCCTGCCAGGCATACTTGCAACACAGCCCGCCGCAGCAAACACTCAGCAGCATCAGCACTGGTGACAACCTCGGCAGTGGCTTAGCATACAGCAGCTGCATGGCCACTGTAACAGGGCTTTTCCACAACAACCGGTTGTCTAGCAGATGAGTGCAGCAGGACAGCAGCCACAGCAAAAGCTGGCATCAGCAGCCACTACTGTCAATCAGCAGAGCATCATCATGCTAAGTCACTGGTGTCTACTTAGGGTTCTTGTAAAGTACCCTATAGGTACTGTGTTCGTGAAATGTATGTGCAACGTGCCATCACACGATCCGCTGATTGCGTACTGCTGCTGTGCAGCTTGGGCGCCTTGCCCAACCATATGCCAAATTATAGGGAGGTCGACGCACGCTACCCTGCAGACACCTTCAACAGCCTGTACGGGTGAGTCATACGGCCTGCTTGACTAGAACACCTCAAGTAATTTGGCACTGTTGGTAGGTACACACGCACGATGCACAGCAGGGGAACGGTGTCACTGCATGCCTTGCTGTTTGGGTGCTGCTATCATGTTTATGCACAATGCACAGCAGGCAATGCTGCCTGAATGTTCACTGTGGTCAGCTATGTTGCATCTATGTCGGCACTGGCCATCAAGCTCACGAGGCTCAGCTGCCCTAGTGCCATTGTCTATTTTGCCTGCAGCTACAAGATCAACACAGGAGTGCAGCTGCCGCCACCTGCTGCTGCACCGGCACCTGCAAAGCAAGCAGCGAGAGCAGCACCAGCCCCAGCCGCTGCTGCTGCAAAGCAAGCCATTGCCACCAGCAGACCAGCTGCCGCTGCTGCACCACCGGCTAAGCCAGCAGCTGCTGCTCCTGCTCCTGCTGCTGCTGCTGCTAGGCAGTCAGCAGCCAGGCCAGCAGCAGCCGGCAGCAGCAGTGGCAGCGTGTCAGCCAAGCCAGCTGCACAGCGTCGACCTATGAGGGGCCAGCAGCAGCAGCAGCAGCAGCAGCGGCAGCAGCGGCAGCGTAGCCAGGGGTGAGGCAGCTGTGTCTGTTGAGGTGCAACCCTGCTGCAGGCTATGCCTCGTACATAGCGTGTCAGGGATGTCTGTGTTGATCGCAACATGCCAACAGCATGTTCCGAGAGGTCAGTGGCGTTATACACTTGCGGCTGAAGATTAGTGCTTCTGCTGTCATGAGGTTTCTCCTGACGCATGAACCCCAGGAGATATCTTGATAATGGTTTTGTGTGGTGGATTTTGTTGTATTGCAGTGTGTGTATACTCATGCATTGAGTGTGCATTTTCAAAACACTAAGATAGTGATGCCTGTGCAGAGCGTAGTTCATTAACAGAGAGAGGCAGCTTTGGTGTAGAGCATGTGAAGCAGAGTGCACGGCGGTTCTTTTCATACAGCTGGATGTGTAAATGTGGATGCAGTTCCCGTGAGCAGGAACATCACTTTGCATGTATTTGTGCATGTTAGTGTAGCTGCACACCATACGTTGTGTTGCGAGGTCAGGCAGCTGATCAGGCTCTGATCGGCGCTCCTACTCTGAACTGGATCTGTTCATCTGCATTCAATGAGCTGCGGCAGCTTGCTGGAGTCTCAAGGCTTCAATTAGGACTTGAAAGGTTTTGCATGCATGCATCGTGCAATGATGCCATGGCACATGCGCTGCATAGCTGTTGTGTGGCAGAATGTGACGAGTGTGTGCTTGCTTCAAGCAAGCTGCTGCCGCTGCTGGTCTCCCAGGGGCTTGAGGGTGCACAACGCGCACTGGGCGCCGGCGCCGTCAGAAACGTGCCTCAGTCACTGAGTGATTTATCATGATGGGCACCTTGCATGGGACACTATGTCTGCTGACAGGGCAGGCTGAGATCCAGTTGGTGCTGTACCATCGCTGCATGTCACATGATAGTGCTTGTGATGCCGTGCACCCAATGCCATTGAGTGCTTGGTGCCACGATGCAGCACAAAGCACCAATGAATGCTGCCAGCAGTGCAGAATTCTCCAGCACCTTACTCGAGTTGGGGAATGTCAAGCAGAGGGGACTGCTGCGTCATGCATGCATCGGTTGCACGAGAAGGTTTGAAGTTTAGCGAGCTGTGCTGCCTTCAAGGCACTCCAAGTTGGCTACAAAGCACTCCAAGCCACCCCCCCATAGCAGGTCTTACCCTTCAGTGGGGGCACGGTTTTAGTCCCGCCCCATCATCGACCCAAGGCATGGAGTGTTGTACTGTGATTATAAGTTTCTAGGGTCGGGTACAGGGCGCCTGCTACTGAGGGGTGCTCCAAGCAGTGACGCAGCGTCTGGTGCAGATGTCACCCTCATGCCTGATGTAAGTACCTCCATATCAGCTGCATCCCATTTAGGGCAAGAAACCAAAAGTTCCATTGTGCGATTGCATTGCTAGGAGAGCAGTTGGTGCCATCATGGTGTGCTCTGCGCACACTGCAGGGCTGTGACAGCAGCAGTGGCATCAAGAAACAGCAGAGCTCGACCGCCAAACAGTAGAGCCTGACCCGGAACTTACTCAATGGTCTTGAACATTTCAAAACATACAAAGCGACCGCGCTGAGAGCTCACCAGCACGCCGCTGAGGCTGGTTGTAGCACACCGACGAGTCTGTGTGAGCTGCTAAGCCCAACTTTGTTCGACATTATCACATGTATGTATTACAACAAAATGAATCTTTTACAATGGAGCTGCAAGCTCTGCAGAGTGTGCTGCCAGAGCCAGCGTACAGGGTGGTGCTGGAGGCCCCGCTGCAGGCTTTGGTGCGTGAAAGTTATACTAGCATTGTAGATATTGGCATTTGTCCTAGCAAGATTGAAGGCTCCGCTCGTTGCTGCAAGCAAGCCGAGAAAGCTGGCTCCAGCGGCACCCAAACCACCTTTTGTTGAGAATCTTTATCAAAAAGTAACCTAGCACATACTACATTGCGCACATCAGTAAGTTGTTGCCAGCAGACGTCTTGAGGGCTAAAAGTCAGTACTGCGTGCTCACTCTGTCGCTTGATGCACCTGAAAAGCAAAAAATATCTTTTTAACAATCTATAATGACTACTCGTGGTCTTTCAGACACTGCCATGGTCGGTTTTGCAAAATAGCTTCAGAATTGTACAAGACGCCAAAATCTAATCATATTCCAGCTCTCGAAACTGCGCAGGTCGGACTAGCATTATATATATTACTTAATAACTTGTTGATGGCATTGTTTGCCCACTTAGTAGCATGCACGGCGCTGTTTTGCCAGCTGCGATTGCGTGCGTTGCAGAGGCACCGACACGGACAAACATGTCCTAAAAGCACTGTTCATCCAGTGTACATAAATTCGCCTGTTATATTTGATCGCTTCAGGCTGCTTGAGAGACAACGCGCGCCCGCCACCAGCACCGCCAACTTGGCAAGTGAGGCCTTCAGGCAGCAGTGCCCAGCTGGCAGCCGCCAAGTCCAACGCCGATCTACAAGTCCTACGCATCAGGAGCAAGGCTTTGGCCTGCAGCTGCCACGCCCATTGCATTGCCGCAGCATGACATGCAGAGCATGAATATCAGACATCATGCCTGGACGGTCCAGAGCTGGTCAAAGCAAGATCGTGTAAATAACATGGCAATTTGACCCTTTCCTGCGCTCTCCTGGCAAAGCCAACTGCAGCATGTACTACTTGAACTCAGGAGTTGCATAACATGAGGGGCCACACAGCAGCAGGCATCGACGTGTGTTGAAAACAGCCAGCGCTTCAGGACTGTACCAACACATCACGTCAGCACGGTGCTTACAGTGCACAAACTGCAGCAAACTGCAGCAAACTGCATGAATTGCAACACGACGACTGCGCAATACGCCACGCCTGGCAGCACAATACACTGGTAACGCGTAGAAGTCTGTCATGCTGAGCGGTGCACACAGCAGCCAAAACCCGCCAAGCCTGCAGTGCCGTTGTTTGACATACACACAAAGCAGCAGTGTGCTGCACGGCCATTTGATCACACGACCGGCCGACTAGTTGAGAAACACTGGACAAACATTGTAGTTGACAGCTACATGTCAAGCTGCTGCTTCCTTGCTTGCTTTCCTGCTGGAATACAGTGCTGCTGCTTCCACATGCCAAGCAGGGCTGTGTGAGTAACTACATGGCGTGTGCGGCACAACTGTCAAGGCTTGCCGGCAGCTGCATAGGTGTACGGGCTACAACGCAGCCATTGCCCAGCATGCCAGGATACGTATATGCTTGCCTTGCCTTCGCCGCATGCTGAAACCATGTAGCTGCTGCTGCTGCTGGCGTGTCCCTGTGCTAGCTGCAGCACTTGCTGCTGCAATGCTGCAGCCACGCGCCAGCACTGCTGCTGTCGACAGCTGCAAGCCGCCTGCACAGCAGTGTGCCTCCAGCAACACGCTTCTGCTAAGAGCTCTCCCGCTGCTGCTGCTGCTGCTGCTAGGGTCCTGAGTCTCCTTCTGTGCCGTCCTTTGCCTGCTCCACTAGCTGGTCCTGCGCCTCTATCACTCTGCTGATGGCGCGCTTGCTGGGCTCCTGCAGCTCGCCTGCACAGGGAAGCAGCAGCAGCAGCAGCAGCAGCAGCAGCAGCAGCAGCAGAGACAGCACAACATGTGTATCACATCATGATGGATAAGAGCGTTGCTTGCTGGCTGCTGTGACCCGCAGGATGACAGAGAAGGACAGCAGAAGAAGAGCAGCAGGGGCCAGCACAGCATGAACAGCACAACGGCAACCACATGCTACCCCGTTTGCACTCCTGCTGTATTGCCCAGTTGCAGCTGTGTGATCTGTCAGCTTGCTTGCAGATATCTGCTGCCTGAGGCTTGCATGTGATGTTCTGCCACTCATGCCAACTGCTCATGAATGACGCCACACGTGCTTGTGAACTGATCTGCTGCTATCGATCTTGCCTGCTGCTCGGGCTGCTGCTGCTGTTTCTCGCGCTGCTGCTGCCCCTGCTGCCCACCTGCGATGAGCAGCTCGTCCAGGATGTAGTATGCTTTGTGGAAGTTGAAGATGAGGTCCAGCTCACACACGTTGCCAAAGTACATGTCTAGCACCTGGCAGCGCAGCAGCAGTTGACGGCAGTTGGGGCACTTGAACAGCAGCGGGAAGTAGCGGTCATGCACGCACGAAAGTTCCAGCACTCATGATCAAGCACCTCGCCAGGTCTAGGAGCAAGGAGGCAAAACGGCGCAGGAGAGCCTTTGCAGGAAAGGCACCTTGTCTATTGCCATTCCTACACTTCCTAGCTCCTTCTTCAAGCGCTGTCCTGCAAGCAGGTGTACTGATGCACAGCCACTGCCATACGACCTACAGCCACTGCTTGCGCTACGAGATTCGATTCTTGTGACATATACACACAGGCTGACCACTGCTCCGCTGCTACGCCTGCTGCTGGTAAGGCTGTCCCTGATGCTGCCGTGTTGCAAGCAGTGGTGGCAGCGTCTGCATGTGCACACCTCGACAAAGTGGTGGATGATCTCAAGCACCAGCAGCTCGTTATCTGATGAGTCAACGCCGCACAGGAAGTACAGGCTTGCGTAGCGCTTGTACACCAGCTTGAGGTTCTTCCAGTCCACAAAGTTGCACAGCTTCAGCGGCCGTGACAGCACTAGAGGTGTGGTCTCCTTGACAACACGTGCACGCTCCTTCTGGCTGTATGTTGAGTACCACTTAGCCAGGCGAACCTTGCCCTGCCGGCTCATGAGGATGAAGAAGTGAATCTAAGGAGATGGACAGAGGTAGAGCAGTAGAACAGCATGTCATGAAAAGCAGGGCAGCACGTCAGGTGTGCGAGCATGGTCAGCTGCTGCATGCTGCGTATATCGTTTCTAAGATGATGGAGATCATTATACAACGATCACGCGCGCAAACACGCTGCCTGAGAGCATGGTACTGCTCACGGACACACGCACCATGGTCCCTGCTCCAAAGGGCAGGGCCCCAGCGTCAACTGCTGCCTTTGTTACTCAAATTTCGTGCGATCAGACCAGTAGAACAAGGCACAGAGCAGGTGCTCAGCTGACGATAGAATTGGCGGGTCAACTGATGGGAGTTCTGCTGTGCTGTCTTCTCTTGTTCACTGTACGAGTATACTATCTTTGCAAGTATGATGGTCAAACACGTGGAATGTCGTCCTCAGTACGTAGCCGCATGGTCACAGACTACAGGGCACTGCAACTGGCCATCATGAACCAGCACGTGACACTGTCAATGACACTGCACCTGCTGGCCCAGGTTGCGGCAGCCGCTTTCTTTCTGCGAAGGGTGATGTTACCTTTAGGCATGCGCTCGACGTCACCCAACCATGTTTTGACATCTGTGCACATGTTCCACACCAGCACAGGTCATCCGAACCAGCAAACATTAGCAGCAGGTCCACACTGCCGCAAGGAGAACCTGAACTGCGGCAGGCTAGGGTTTCCTATGTGATAGACATGAGAGCAAGCAACGCGCACAAGACACAGATAAGCCACACCAACTGCGCGGTAGAACCTTCCTCAGGCTCAATTTCACTCGAGCTGGCCTGCAAACTGTACACTGGGGCCAAAATGGGTGTTGGTGTGCAACACCGCTTCCAATGGCACGTAAACTTGCACACCCTGCAAATGCCGCTGATTCAAGCATGCCTTGATATTTAGATTTATCCCTGGCAGCCATCAGCAAACGGGCATGGCATAAAACAGTTTGCTGGCAGCAGCTGACGCTGTCACATGTCAGAAGCTGTAGCAGACAGCACCCAGGAGACCAAACATCACTGCCGCAAACAACCCCGCCTCCACCACCAGAACAACCACCAACAGATATAAGCACATGAAAAGCAAAAACGGCTGCATGAACAAACCATTTCCAACAGTCATACTTCCTGCTCAGCTAAAACAACCACCTCAGCAACTGTCTGCAACATACCACGCGCTGCACCGTCACCAGAGAATTGCTGCTGATGCAGCAGCAGCAGGTGCACGCAGTCTTGCCGATGCAGCAAGACATTCGCCGTGCCACCTCTCAGTTTCTACAGCGCCGGGCCCTTAGCCTGCAAACTTGACTGCCAGGGATGTTGGAGGCGAGTTTGCTGCATCTGCAGGGCACATCAGCAGCATAATCATCAGCAGCAGCATTGAAGGGCGGGGTTGAGTTGTCTGCTCATGGCTGCAAGTGAACTGCAAGCAGATCCAGATCAACGACAAGCATTCTATGTTGTCGCGCAAAGGCAATAACAATATCTAGACAGAGGCATCTCCCATCCATCTGCCGCTTCTATATCTGCCTGCAGGACCCACCAGCTGGGACTGAATAAAATAATCATAATAAAAAATTAACAATTTCAGAAGATTTGAACACGGCAGCGTAGTGGCAGCAGCAGCAGCAGCTCACCCAGGCATGGTGCACAGGTGCCGACTGCGTCCAGGCAGTCCTGCAGGATGTTCTTCTCGATCTTGGTGAGCCGCGCTGCCACCTTCTGCCTGGGCGTGGCTGCAGGATCCTCCAGGATCTCCAGGTCACGCCACAGCGGGTGCCTGCAGGAGTGAGACGCATAGGAGTGAGAACACAAATAAGTGAGATGAGGGCCGTTTGAACAATGTTTGGTTCTGGCGAGGTGTGGCTGCAGGGTCCTCAGCCTGCAGGGGCGAAACATCAATGAGTGAGACACAAATCAGTGAAAAGCAAATGAGTGAGATGAGGAACGTTTGAATTCATACAGTGTCTTTGGCTGCTTCTGGTGAAGTGTGGCTGCTGGGTCCTCCAGGATCTCCAGGTCACGCCACAGCGGGTGCCTGCAGGAGTGAGGCACACATGAGTGAGGCACACATGAGTGAGGCACACATGAGTGAGGCACACATGAGTGAGGCACACATGAGTGAGGCACACATGAGTGAGGCACACATGAGTGAGGCGCGTTTCAGGGGTGTTTTGTTGCGTGTAGCGAGGTGTGGCTGCAGGTGCTCAAGGAGATCTAAGTCATGCCGCAATGGCCGCCTGCAGTGTGCCGACTGGCATCATACTGCACACGCGCGCTGCAGCTAGCCACCCAATCACAACATGCCCTCGGTGACTGCTGAAGGACGGACACAGCAAAAAACATACACGTCTTTGTTAGGCAGGTGCACACATCTAGCAGCAAACACAAAGAAACTGACAGGCGCGACACAGGCAACCGGGGCGCGGAATGCTCAGTTTGCGTCTTACTTGTATCCTGCGATCCGGTCGTTCAAGTGTGCCGCCAGCTTGCAGGCCGCTATCTGCTCCAGCTGCGGGTCAAACGCAGCAGCACCTTCACTCAACACAACCTGGCGGCAACAGCAGCAGCAGCAGCAGCACAAGAAAGAGGTTCATCTTTCAGCAACTTGCTGCTTGCAGCACCACATGCGATGCATGCTTGCACAAGCACAAGTATGCGTTCGCAATGGCAGCGCCAACACAAAACACAGTTGCTGGGCAGTACCTTGTCCAACTGGTTATGTGTTGTGGCGTAAGCTGCCGCACGCATGCATGCATTCAGGATACCACTGCAAGCCCCAAGATACACTGCAGTCTTGCCGCACCTTGTCCAATTGCTCGTGTGTTGTGGCGTACGCTGCCGCACACATGCATGCGTTCCAAATACAATTGCAAGCCACAAGGTACAATGCAGTCTTGCCGCACCTTGTCCAGCTGCTCGTGTGGTGTGACATAAGCTGCCGCACACATGCATGCATTCCACATTATACTGCAAGCCACAAGAAACAATGCAGGCCTGCCGCACCTTGTCCAGCTGCTCGTGTGTTGTGGCGTACGCCAGGCGCAGGTATGGCAGCAGCAGCGGGGGCAGCGGCTGGGAGCGCTTCATGTCAAAGGTCTGCATGGTGGACAGGTTCTCCTCCTGCAGGAGGTGCACAAGACACAGCAGCAGCAGCAGCAGCAGCAAGAGCAGCAGCAGCAGATGAAACAAGAGGTCAGCCACTGCCATCACAGCAGCATCGCTGGCAGCATTCCCTGCTGCAGCCTGGTGAACAGGCAAGCAGGCACCTGCTGCCGTACAAAACATACAACTAGTCGTGGAACTGCACACAAGGCACCTGGTGCAGTTGAGCACAACCGCCACCCACCTGCAGTATGCCGCGCTTGACCTTGTACAGCGGGTCGTTTGCCGGCAGCGTTACTGTCAGTGGCAGCTTGTCGTACGGGCTGAACTCGTTGGCAATGAACACACACTCCTTCTACAATGCCACAGCAGACACCCCTGCTACTGACTCCCTGAGCTGCTGTACATACATAGCTCCTGCTGAACCCCCCCTGCAAAACCCCTGCTGCAAAACCCCCCGCTGCTGCCTAAGCACATTCACCCACCTGCAGTATGCCGCGCTTGACCTTGTACAGTGGGTCATTTGCCGGCAGCGTTACAGTCAGCGGCAGCTTGTCTATAATGGTTGGACTCGTCCACAATGGCAACACAATCAAATACGGAGCCACAGCAAACGCCCGTGCTACTGAATCTCTAAGCTGCCTAAGCACGGGTGCCTCCAGCTGCAATCCCCCATGCTGCTGCCCAAGCACAGGCGCCCACCTGCAGTATGCCGCGCTTGACCTTGTACAAAGGGTCATTTGCCGGCAGAGTTACTGTCAGTGGCAGCTTATCGTACGGGTTGGACTCATCCACGATGCCGTAGTTGAGCAGCAGCCTGCTGTTAGGCTGCGGGCCGCACCACGCATACAGCGGCTCGCCTACGGGGACAGCAACGCATGCAGCAGCAGCAGTAACACGAGGTGGGTTTCATATGAGTCAAACTGTGATTGGGGCCCATACGTGTAAGCAGCCGCATGCCATCAATGAGAACGTGCATGAATGCAGCAGCCTGCTGTTGGGCTGTGGGCCGCACCATGCATACAGCGACTCGCCTGCAGGGAGCACCATGCAGCAGCATGCCAGCGGTGACCACATGCATGCAAGGAAGCAGGCAGCAATGCAGGTGGAACTGCGAAATGCCATGAAAAACATCATGAGGCGAGAAACAATTGCAAACATGTTACTCCTCAGCAACAACCTATTAGGGTGTGCCCCCACCTGGCGTGTAGTCCCTGTCCACGATCAGCTCCACGTACGTGCCTTGCCATCAGCATTTTAGTGCAAGAGTCAACTGCAAGCATGTCACTTTGCAGAGACAACCCACCTGGCGTGTAGTCCCTGTCCACGACCAGCTCCACGCACTTGTTGCCAGGGTTGTACTTGAACGTGGCCTGCAGCGTGTGACCAGCAGCAGAATGATGATCATAGTTAGATGATGCTGCATGCAGCTGTATGCTGTTGAGTTACACATGCCTAAAACGGGTCACCAGGGTTGTACTTGAACGTGGCCTGCAGCGCAGCGCGCACAGTTTGGTGAACAGCAGCAGGATGATGACCATAGTGGGGTGATGCTGCATGCAGCCTTGTGCTGCTGATTTACATATGCCTGTTGATCACCACTACACAAAGCAGCAGCAGGGTTGTCCTCGAACGGGGCCTGCAGCGCAGCACGCGGAGGTGGTTGAATGGCAGCAGGATGATGATCAGAGTGGGGTGTTGCTGCATGCAGCCGTATGCTGATAGTTTACACGTGCCCAACATGGGTGACCACTATCGAAGCAGCATAACAGGGCCAGACACGCAGACTAGGTTTGGGTGGTTTGTGGATATTGCGCTCAGCTCGGCTGTGCTGCTGTACGACAGCAGTGGTGCGCCAAGTGCCTGTCATTATCAAGCACAAGGCAGCATTGGCAGCACATGCACTCACAACCCCAGTATACTCCAATTTTGGTGAAGTGTTTAAAAGACTGCACGCACCTTGGCTGTGCTGCTGTACGGCAGCAGTGGCGGGCCCAGTGGCACCAGTGCAAAGCAGACGGCAACATTGGCGGCACATGCACTCACAACCCCAACATAACCCAGTGTGGTTGAAATGCTCGTAAGGCTGCACCCACCTTGGCTGTGCTGCTGTACGACAGCAGTGGCAGCCCAGCCCCATGGTCCTCAGAGACAGAGGCAACGTTGTTGGCACATGCACTCACAACCCAAGATAACCCAGGGCTGACAAACTGCTTGTTAGACTGCACGCACCTTGGCTGTGCTGCTGTACGGCAGCAGTGGTGGGCCCAGCGGCACCAGCGCAAAGCAGACGGCAACATTCGCGGCGCATGCACTCACAACCCCAACGTAATCTAGTGTTGGACACGTGCTTGTAACACTGCACCCACCTTGGCTGTGCTGCTGTACGACAGCAGCGGTGGGCCCAGCGGCACCAGCGCAAAGCAGACGGCAACATTGGCACAAGGCAACATGCACTGACAACCCCAACGTAACCTAGTGCTGGAGAACTGCTTGTAAGGCTGCACGCACCTTGGCTGTGCTGCTGTATGCCAGCAGTGGTGGGCCCAGCGCCGAGATCCTCAGAGACAGAGGCAACATAGACAGAACAGAACATCCACTCACAACCCCAACGTTAGGCTGCACGCACCTTGGCTGTGCTGCTGTACGACAGCAGCGGACCCGGCACCGTGAACCCCAGAGACAGAGGCAACATTGGCAGCACATGCACTCACAATTCCTGTGTAACCTAGTATAGCTGAAATGCCTCTAAAACTGCACGAACCTTGGCTGTGCTGCTGTACGACAGCAGCGGCGGCCCCAGCGGCACAAGCGCAAAGCGGCGCGCAAGTGCGACGCCTTGCAGGTGCACGATGCTGGCCTGCACTGCTGCAAACGCCTGCTTGAAGCGCACAAAGGGGAAGGCCTCTGACGGGATGTCGAAGGGGTACCTGCGGCAAGTAACATGTTACATAAAATGCACATGCGTAACAGCAGTTTCCGGCGCATATGCAATACATAAAACTGCGCTTCTTCCAGACACAAATTTATGCGACTCAACACAGCTGCTGGGCTCTTGAATCAACAAGCAGGTTGCGGCGGCATGCTACAAACCCTGACAAGATCTCGCAATCACCACTGTGACGACGGCTTGCGTCTCTACAACGATACGTCTATGACGTGGCTACCCACTTGTTGAAGAGGCTGCCTGCCATGAACCACACGCCATCCAGTTCGTTGTACTCCTTTTCAATGCCTGCCAGCCGAGCACGCACAGCAGCAACTACCGGGCTGCCCTGCAGGGCACAAGGAGAGCAGCACACACGCGTTGAACGGAACACTGATGTGTGTGGTTGTGCATCAACAGCTGCAATGTAGATATGGGCGCTGGCAGCCACTGCACACAGCGCTGCCCGCAACTTTTCACAATAAACAGAGGATGATCGGCAGTGCTGCAGGAACCCAAGCATGCCTGCATGCTCTCCAAACGCAATGGCAGCAGGTTACTGAGCTGCTCATCGCTCCAAACTTGTAACACTTTTACAACGCTTTTCAAACGCACTGCAGGAGGTCGCTGAGCTCCTCGTCGCTCCACAGCAGCAGCGGCCCCACAAAATATATGCAACACGCTGACGCAGCCAGCATGCACGTGTAACGCTTTTCAAACGCACCTGCAGCAGATGGCTGAGCTCCTCGTCGCTCCACAGCAGCGCCCCCACAACATATGAAACACGCTGACACAGCCAGCATGGACATGTAACGCTTTTCAAACGCACCTGCAGCAGGTCGCTGAGCTCCTCGTCGCTCCACAGCAGCGGCCCACACCATATGAGAGACTCTGACACGCTGTGGCACTGAAACACACTGACATGCTGTGGCACTGAAACACACTGACACACTGTGGCACTGAAACACACTGACACACTGTGGCACATAAACACACTGGCACACTGTGGCACTGAAACACACTGACACACTGTGGCACTGAAACACACTGACACACTGTGGCACATAAACACACTGGCACACTGTGGCACTGACACACTGTGGCACCGAAACATTGGAGCCAGAACTTGCAAAACTTTCAAACGCACCTGCAGCAGGTCGCTGAGCTCCTCATCGCTCCACAGCAGCGGGCTCTCCACTGCCTGCACGCCACGCGCACGCTGCCTGTCCAGCTCCTTGATGTACTGGTACCAGAAGCCATCCTTGCCAACCTGCAGCGAGCATAGAAAGAACAACAGTCATAGCTCCGCCAGACTACATTGATATGATGTGGTCTCAGACTTGACAAGCTGCCTGTCCAACTCCTTGATGTACTGGTACCAGAAGCCGTCCTTGCCAACCTGCGGCATGGAGGCTGCAAACAGAGGTTACGTCGCATACAATGACGGTGATTGCAGACTGTTGCTGCATGCCCAGCTGCTTGATGTCCTGGCAGCAGAAGCCACACGTGGCAACATAGCAAGCCGCACCTTGTTTTCGTTCATCATGTACAATGCCAAGCACGCCAGCTCGCTCAGCTTGCCAGCTGTCGGCATGTTAGCCAGGGCCTCGGCTGCCTGATGTAAGTCAGCGCTCCACTGTGCTGCTGCCGCCCAGGCGCAACTTCGTGCCTCAACACTTGCTCAATAATTATCCTCAATACTTAGCAAACTGGCGGAGCCAAAATCGTCGCAAGCCGCACCTTCTTTTCATACATCATGTACAGAGCCAAGCACGCCAGCTCGCTCAGCTTGCCAGCTGTCAGCATCTCAGCAAGCCCCTCGCTCTCAAAGATGCGGTCCAGCGTCACCACCAGCTTCTCAGGCACTGACAGCGCCACATCACCAGCGTGCAGCGGCTGCGCAGCAACAGTCACGTCCAGCGGCCGTCCTGCAAGCATGTACAGCGCAGCACAACACAAGCGGTGTGAGGTTTGGGGGCAGTTGCCAAAGCGTGGAGTTCCTGTTGCTCGACCATGCATTATATGGCTTGCTGATGCTGAGGTGGCGCCCCTGGACATAAGGACACCAGCAGTTGCATGCCTAGCCACCACTGGTCAAAGCAAGACAGTCACGTCCAGCGGCCGTCCTGCAAGAGCACGCAGCACGCAGCACAACACAGGCAGGTGTGTGGTTTAGCCTGTAGCTGACATGGTTTAGGGGCAGTTGCTCATGTGTGGAGGTCCTGTAGCTGACATGCGTGCGTGCATGTGGCGAGTGTGCCGCAGCTGTCGCGCACACGACCGACCAGCGCCTGCATGCTCAGCTGACACGGTTAGACCATGGCAGGTTCGATATTGGTCTGGTGTAATTCAAGCAAATAGTGTGCAAGCATAGTCGGCCATACCCACAGCAGCGTTGCACAACCGCCAACGGTTCAGTTGACTGCCAACATGTTGCAGACAGTGTGCACTACTTGCCGAGCTTTACTGCAGGCCCCTTGCATGCAGCTGCACAACCGCAAGCATAGATGCTTATCCTGCAAGCTGCTGCTGCTGCTGCTGCTGAGCTGGCTACCTGCTTTCTTGCTGCCCGCCAGCTGCATGGGATACCTCAAGACGTTGCCAAAACACCAAAACATAACAGCAGCTGCTGCTGTTTCGTACCTGCTGCAGGCACCTCCAGGGTTCGCAACTCGACTTTGTCTTGAGGAGCACCGTTGTCCTTGAGCCATTTCATCAGGTTCAGCCCTGGTGCCTCTGTCTTGTGCTCTGCTGTTGCTGCAGCACACACTGGCCGACCCCCACGCCTGCTGCTGCTGGTGCGAGCAGCTGCAACTGACCTGCTGCTGGCGTTGCAGACGCGTACACGCTTTGCCAACACCTGTGTGGAAAATAGGTTGAGTTCAAGCAGGCGGTCCCAGGTAGCTTGACATTTTCTGCATGCTGGAGCTGGTATTCGTTCAAAGAGCTGAAGGGAGTTTATCACAGTCATGTTTGCAGCCACTGGGGTGCTTGCATGCTTGCAAGCTCTGTTGCTGGCATCAGCTGCAAGTGCTGCTGCTTGGGCCAACCCACAGCAGCAGCTGTACTGCAGCAACAGGCAGGCTGCACTGTGCCCAGACAGTCACGCAGCTGCTTCAACCCTGACACCAACCACGCTTCAATGCGCCAGGGAGCCACATGCACTGGCTGAGCACAAGAAACCTTGCAGGCAGGTCACTGCACGAGGCAGCATACACCAAGATGTGCCACTGGGCCGAGCTTTGCTGCCTGAAACGCAACTAAACATACTCACATTGTGATCGCACAGCACATTGCCTGTCCGCAGCGTCCCAGAAAACGTGTGCATTTTGCACGCGGTCAGGTGTGCTGGCACTTCCGTGATCCGCTGACGTTAATGACTCGTTGTATTGACTATGACAGTTTGAACGTTCCCAGGAGCCGTCTGAGTCAGTGTGCTGACACAGCACAAACACAACTGGGGTTGTAGCACAGCAGTCGAGTCTACCAACTATCTTTCACAGCTCACATGGTATTCAGCATGCTTTCAAAGTGGCGAATGTGGACGGGCGTCAAATATTCTGACATGGCACATGCCCACAAGACTGATCGCAGCTGAAGCTACTGAGATAGTCAGCTGATTTATCGCCTTTCGTAATAAACGTATTTAAATCCATCCACACCGCTATATAACTCAGGGCTCCCCAGAGCACCCCTCTGCTTGTGTAATCTCAGAGTTCACACTGCTGCTGCCCCTGCGTCTGAGGGAGGATCGACAAGTACTCAGACGCACGCTTTCACCGCCCAGCTAAGCTCGCTATGGGCGCTAGTTAACCTTGTGCCAGTCCCTGTGCAGTGCCAGTCTCTGTGCAGTGCCAGCGACAATAACAGCACAGCAGCAGCAATAGCAGCAGCAGGAGCAGCACAGCAGCAGCTAGAGCAACATGCGGGACTCAGATGATGGTGCTGCTGGCAGGAGGGCCGAAATTTACACATATGAAAGCAACACGCTGGTGTATGCTATGAACTGGAGTGTGAGTGACGAACTGGCAGCTCTGTGCAGATGCAGTGCAAGGAAACAGCATCTCCTGGCATGCATGCTGGGTATGCAGCAGTGGTGCTTGAGGTTGCAGTGCCTTGCGTCCAGCCAAATGCTGAGGAATGTTTAGGCCATTGCGCAGTAGTGAGATACTCGATCACCATGCAGACAGTAGTAGCAGCGGCAGCGGCAGCAGCAGCTCCTGCAGATCGGGCAAGCATTTTTCAAGTGTGCACTCGCAGACGTTGTACAACATGCAGCAGCTTACCCAGAACCGCAGCTATAAACAACAGCACTGCAGCTCAGGTGTCACCAGTGTATCAAGGCAGCTTCATCATACTGCAATGCTGCAACTGTGCTCAGCTAGGGTTGAATGTGTGGATTGCCAGCTGAGAAATAAACACCTATATCGCTGGACCGTGTGGATTGTTATGCGGCACGTGGTTGCTGCCTCACTTTCGTTGTTTTGTTGCTGCTGCCGCCGCCGCTGCTGCTGCTGCTGCTGCTGCTGCAGGTGCGTGGTGACAAGCGGTACCGGCTTGCTGTGGGCAGCTTCAAGGAGGATACCAACAACCAAGTGGAGATCATTCAGCGTGAGCAGGGGCAGCCGGCTGCAGGCTAGCACACCAGAATCTGGTGGTAGCAACTATGCATCACTGGATGCGCCAGCAGCAGAAGAAATGAATAATTATGTCAGGAGCAGCTGCGGACACACATCCAGCAGCTGTACATGGTGCACATTAGCAGTGTCCTGTCAGCAGTAACAGCAGCAGCAGCAGCAGCAGGCAGAGCATCAACTGTCAGCAAGATTTGGCTGGCACATGTACAGAGCAACTGAAGCCGCATGCATGCCAGGCCTTTCTGTTGGCTCTGTGACATAATTTTTGGTGTCGTTCTTTCTTGTGCCCAGCCCTGCTGCTGCTGGTGCTGGTGCTGCTGCTACTGGCGATGTGGCCCGTTGCTCACAACACAGTATAGTGTATACATGCAGTGGATGAGGAGAACAGCCTGCTGCCTCTGCTGCTGCTGCCTCTGCTGCTGCTGCCTCTGCTGCTGCTGCCTCTGCTGCTGCTGCTTGTCATTTTGTATTCCCCTTACATGCAGTGGATGAATTAGAACAGCCGGCTGGTGTCCAACCCTGCGCCGACCTTCCCCAGTACACGTGCATTTGTGCTCTACTAACGTGTGTTGCTGCTCTACTTGCGTGTGTTTGTGCTTTACTTGTGTGCAGTGGATGAGGAGAACAGCCGGCTGGTGTCCAACCCTGCACTGACCTTCCCCAGTACACGTGCATTTGTGCTCTACTAACGTGTGTTTGTGCTCTCAGAGCACGTGCATTTGTGCACTACTTACGTGTGTTTGTGCTTTGCTTGTGTGCAGTGGATGAGGAGAACAGCCGGCTGGTGTCCAACCCTGCACTGACCTTCCAACACGCCTACCCTCCAACAATGCTCATGTTCATACCAGACAAGTGAGCACCAGTGTTGCATGTGCTGCAACACTTGCAGGTGCCACCTGCATCTGAGCACATGTAACAGCGTTAGCAACCGCAGCTGCAGCTGTGCATTTGACGAGCGAGAGCATCAGAACATGTCTTTGGACTCGTTGCATTCCAATCCAAAATGCTTGCTCATCAGCAACTGGTTCATGATGCTGCACCATTTGCACTTTCAATCCATGCATACTGCAGCACTGCAGCAAGCAGCTGTAGTACTTGCTGTGTGATGTCTTGAAATGAGATGTAACATAGTGTATGTTATGTCATGTTATTGCTGTGTGTGCCATTTGCAGGGCTGGCGTGCGGCCTGACCTGCTGGCCACCAGTGGTGACCACCTGCGCATCTGGAACATCCAGGAGAGCCAAGTGGTGCTGGACAGGCTGCTGACAAATGTGAGCGAGCCTGGCATTGCTTGGTTGGTCGAACACACAAGGTTTTGTTTTACTAACTGAGGGTGCCTTGCGTGACTGCCAGCTGGTATCTGCTGAGCTACACAGGGCTGAACATACTGCTTCTGCTCATACCGCCTCACGACATGCACCGCACACAGCAGGTCTCAGCCTGCGCCGGGTCAGGCAAAGTTGCAATCCTGTGCTTGCTTTATTGGCATCACTCAAGTAATCAGGCAGCTCTCATGCTGCTCTCTGCAAGAGCTCACACTTCATTGTTTTTTGCTGACACGCATGTGACCGTGCTCTGCGTTGCTGTGCAGAACAAGCAGAGCGAGTTTTGTGCGCCGCTGACGTCGTTTGACTGGAATGATGTGGACCCGAAGCGCCTCGGCACCAGCAGCATAGACACCACATGTACAATATGGGTAAGACTGGCGCATCGTGCAGTTGATGCTTGTGCTGCTGTGGGTAATGTGACTGTTGGCAGGCAGTTGTGCTATGCACAGGTGTACAGTTGTAGTGTGCAGCGCGTCACACGCTTGCAGTTGAGTCTGATGCTTGCTGCTTCGTCAGCAGGACTCCTGTCTTCTTGTGACTGCAAGCTGACATCATCTGCAGCTACCCTGCAGCAGCCTCACCTACCGGTTGGTAGCTGAAGTCACTCACGCCGAGACATTACCGCCATCTCCCACACAGTGTGTGCCCTGTCTGCTGCCTCCCTTGCGCCTGCAGGACTTGGGGTAGGGCAACCAGCTGCCGGCGGCTGCGCTCAATGAGGCTTGGAGCTAAACCGACAGTCATATTCATTCACATAGTCCGCCACTGTCTGCTGCCTCACGCATGCCTGCTGGACATGGAGTAGCGCAATCAGCTGCTGGCGGCTTTGCTCACTGAGGCGTGGACCTACAGCGACAGTCATGTTTGTTCTTAGAGTCCTTCACTGTCTGCTGCCTCACTGTTGCCGGCAAAACATGGAGTGGGGCACCCAGCTGCCGGCGGCTGTGCTCAGTGAGGCTTGGACCTAAAGCGACAGTCATGTCCGTTCAAAAAGCCTTCGCTGTCTGCTGCCTCACGCATGCCTGCTGGACATACAGTGGGGCAACCAGCTGCCGGCGGCTGTGCTCAATGAGGCTTGGACCCAACCACAGTCATATTCGTTCACACAGTCCTTCACTGTCTGCTGCCTCACTCATGCCTGCAGGACATAGAGCGGGGGGTGGTTGACACGCAGCTGATCGCACACGACATGGAGGTCCCTTGTGCCCGCGGGACATAGAGCGGGGCATCCGGCTGCCGGCGGCTGCGCTCACAGAGACTTGGACTCAGGCACAATCATGTCCGGTCTCAGAGTCCCTGCCCTGTCTCCTGCCTCACTCATGCCTGCAGGACATAGAGCGGTGGGTGGTTGACACGCAGCTGATTGCGCACGACATGGAGGTCCCTTGTGCCCCCAGGACATAGAGCGGGGCAACCAGCTGCCGACGGCTGTAGTCGCTGAGACTTGGAACCACACACAAATTCGTGTTCGTTCACATATTCCCTCACTGTCTGCTGCCCCAATGTTGCCTGCAGGACATAGAGCGGGGGGTGGTTGACACGCAGCTGATTGCGCACGACATGGAGGTGCACGACATCGCATGGGGAGGCGTGGGCGTGTTTGCAACAGCGTCAGCTGACGGCAGCGTGCGCGTGTTCGACCTCAGGTGCGCACGGGTGTTCCTCTGGTTTCCGTTGTGCTTCGTAGAGCTTTTAATCTATCTCTGGATGCGCCTGGGACGCTGTGCGCGTGTGCGACCGTAAGTGCGCGCACGTACTGCTGTTCTTCAGGGACGTCTTACTGTGGCTGCGCCTATGCTCTGCTGGGCGCAGTACAGATATGTATAGCAGTTTGACGGAGCGTTCCTCTGCTGTCCGTTGTGCTTTGTATAGCTTTGATCTATCTCTGGATGCGCCTGCGACACAGTGCGCGTTTTCGACCTCAGGTGCGCAGGCGTACGCTGCGCTTCATATACTTCTTATGCTGGCTGCGTCTGTGCATGTGCTCTGTTGGGCGCACTTTGACCGAGTGTTCCTCTGCTTTCCGCTGTGCTTTGTAGAGCTTTTACTCTATCTCTAGATGTGCCTGTGCCTGTGCTCTGCTGGGCGCTGTGCAGATACAGCGCGTATGATGGAGTAGGAAGATGCACTGCGTCAACGCAACACAAAAGCCCTTGCTTTTGTAGGGCTGCGGCATGCTTTCAGGTGCCTTTCATGCGGTGTGCCGTCTGTTGTTGACTTCAAAATGGAGCTGTTTCTGTCGCCTGGTGTCCTGCAGGGACAAGGAGCACTCCACCATCATCTTTGAGGGCCCCGCAGACACGCCACTGCTGCGACTAGGATGGAACAAACAGGACCCGCGCTACATCGCCACACTTGTGGCAGACAGCCCAAAGGTACGACCCAGCAGCTTCCTGAAATCAACACGTTATTGATATTCTTGCATATCTGCCTTTAGGACTGGGCCGCTGGGGTTGTGTGCGGCACAGCTACAGCAGAGCAATGAGCCCTGTGCCTAAGCGATGAAGCTGCCGCAAACTTCCTGATGATGTATTGAAGCTCCTGCTGTGTTGGGACCGCAGGTTGTCATCCTAGACATCCGGTACCCCACGGTGCCCATCACGCAGCTCGCTCGCCACCATGGCTGCGTTAATGCACTGGCCTGGGCACCACACAGCGCCAGCCACATATGCACAGCAGGCGACGACTGCCAGGTGTGCAGCTGTAGCCAGAGAGTCATGCACATGCCATAACATGCTGATCTACATGTATCCCAGTGCTATATATGCAGGCATTGCTGTGCAGTCAGTTTGCAAATGTGCCTCTCAGCTGCATAGTGCGGTGCTGGGTGGCGTTGGTGGGACAGCCACAATGTTGGCTGCAGGTATGTTGTTGGGCTGTCTTGTTCTGCAAATTGCTACTGCTGCTGCTGCCCTGGCTCGCTGTGCAGGCACTCATATGGGACCTTTCGCCGCTAGCGCAGTCAGCAGCAGCTACTCCTCCCAATGCAGCAGCAGCGCCAGCAGCAGCAGCTGATGGCGGCAACAACAACGTAGCCTCGTCAGCAGCTGCAGCTGGTGCTGCTGCAGGAGCGGCAGGCGCTGCTGGTGCTGCTGGTGGGCCCGGCAGTTACAACCTAGATCCTATTCTAGCATACAGTGGAGGAGCAGAGATCAACCAGTTGCAGTGGAGTACTGCACAGCCCGACTGGGTGGCAGTGAGCTTTGCAAACAAAACGCAGATACTGCGGGTATAGCAAATGCTGAAGTCGAATCAGTGGGGTGGCTGGCAGCTGCAGACGGCGGAGCAGTGATAGCACATGCGGGTGCTGTAAAAGAAAGAGCAGCACCCAAGCAGCAAGGCATGAAGGTGCTGTGCCTACCAGTAGCACCAGTAGTACTAGTGCTGCTGCAGTTGGGGAGGGTAGCAGCAGCAGCAGCCGCACGTCTGCCCTGGCTGCTCAAGTAGTGTCTGTGCAGCAGCAGGTAGCACTGATGCCTGCTCTGTAGCAGCAGATGGCTCTGGTACCTGCTCTCTGCAAAAGGAGCTCGCAGGGCTAAGGATGGAAATGGCTGGCCTGCAAGCCATGTTGGTTGCGTTGCTGCAGTTATGCCAGCTATTGTGGAAGCACGGCATGCACCAGCTCCACCAGCACGGCTGTGATGTGCACCAGATCAACCGGCAGCAGCACTGCGCAATGCCATTGCTGCCGGGCAGCAGCTGGGTTTGACTGGCGAGCGTTGTGATGGCTGCTGTGCCAGCAGAGGCATAGCCACTGCGTGAGTGGGGTTCTGATGCAGGCTGTTATCATTGCAGGAAGTGATATTCAGATTTGTGTGTTTGGCATACTTTGTAGCCTTGCTGTTGTGGCCTCCAAGTTGTCCAGCAGCACGTTGCTCAGCAACTCCTGTGCTCCTGTGTAACAGATGCACGTCTGGACACTTTGACGTACCGCGAGGCAGCCCGGTCGAGAAGCAGCTTTTTCTCTGAGTAACTTCCAGAAGAGCTGCTGGATCAAGTTGTACCAGCATCCTCGCCCCAACCTTCGCAATGTCTGGTACTATAAGGCTTTCCCAACAGTGTGGCTTGATGGGCTCTTTCAAAAGCTGTGGGACAAGGGTGTGCGTGGAAAGATGTTCCGTGTACTCTACAACTTGTATCAGGGTGCACGCCGTGTGGTGTCTCACGAAGGTCATGTCACTGAGAGCTTCACATGTGACCTTGGTTTGCATGAGGGCGATGTTATTTCCCCCACACTGTACCTGTACTTCATTGATGATCTGCTGCATGAGGTGCATGCAAAGCACCCTGGCATCACCCTTATGGGCCCTTGTGACGAACCTGCTGGTCAGGTTGTGGCAGCCATGCAGGCTGATGACTTTGTTGCTGTGTGCGGATCTCTGGCTGAGGTTCAGGCTGTGGCTGCAACAGTTTATGAATACAGTTGTAAGTGGCGGTTCAAGCTGAATAGCTTGAAGTCCGCTGTCATGCATGTCTCACCAGCTAGACAGCCCAGCCAGTTGGCTGACTCTGGCATCATTTGGAATGGTGTGCCTGTGCCTGTTGTATCAGAGTACTGCTGCCTTGGCCTGTGGTTCAACAATGCCTGCAACTGGAATACGCACTTTGAGAAGATGTTGGCAAAAGTGCATCGTGTGAAGGGTGGGCTCATGCCAGTTTGGAAGAGCCGGCTCATCAGCGTGGAAGTAAAGGGTATCATTCTGCTTACATGCGTTCGCCCGATTGTTGAATATGGCAGTGAGGTCTGGTTTCCGTCAACTGCAAGGCAACTGCAACAGATTGACAAAGTGCAGACTGACATCATCAAGTGCTCAATGCGTTGTGGCAAGGAGCGCCCTTGCACTTCACTTGTTCTGGCTGAATGGGGTGTGAAGCCATTGCACATGTGGCTTCATCAGAGGGCGATGGAGTATTACTTTAGGGTCCAGCGTACGCAGAATTCGCGTTTGCCACATCAGGTTTTCTCAGCTGAGTGGAAGCGCCCTAGTGGTGCTGTTGCGGTGACACCTTGGCATAAGTATGTGCAGAGTTTGCTTTGCAAGTATGGTGTGGATGTTGAGGCGGCGGCTGATCGAGCTAATGCTTGCAAGAATCACATCAACCGTCAGGTCAGGAAGCTGCATGCAGACACAATTGTTTGTGAATCACTGCAGCACTCTACTTTGAGCTGTTACATCACGCATGTGCACCCTACACATGCTGATGCCATGCGTTTTAAAAGGGCTAGGCCCTTTTTGTGTTCTGGTGCGCCAACGCGTGGTATTGAGTTGCTGATGCGTGTTCGAATGGCTGTCTTTGCGTGCATGAGCGTACCAGTCGTTATGGCGGCAGCAGAGCTGATTCTAACACAGCACGTCCTGCTTGTGGTCAGGGTGTTGAGTCTTTGTCACATCTGATGTTTGATTGTCCCGCTACTTCTGCTCAGAGGGATACTATGCTTGATGAAATTCGGTCTGTTTTGCGTGATGTTGCTGGCGGCGCTGAAAAGTTGCGCAATGTGTTGTCGTTGACTGATGCATCCACTAAGTTGTTGCGTTTTGTTTCTGATGATATTTGGGGTAGTAGGGGGGTGTGCCGAGTGATATCTAGGAGCATTGCTGAGTATCTTGTCCAAGCTTGGGATGTGCGTAATAATTGCAAACACAATGGAGCAGTGCTCCCTCTTTCTTCCGCTCCTGAGGGGCGCGGGGCCGATGGCGTTGATGCTATGGCTTAATGGGTAACATGATGATGATGATGCAATGTCTGGTACTGTAAGCCTGGACTTGCGATCCAGCCAACAAACCTGAAACCCTAACAGTCGCTTATAACAGTGTCAAGCACCGAAGATTGTACTGAGCATACTTATGCATCGCTACTTGCACCGATTTGCATACAAGCTTAGTACGCCGCCGTAGTGTGGAGGCAAACCACACAAACCAAGAGAAGGGCGTCAACGTTTTGACAGGAGCCGAGTAGCTATCGCCAACAGCAACCTGCTTGCCCCTCTTTTGCAGCATTTCAGGTACGTAGGAACTCTTTTAGCGTGAGACTGTCGCCTGCAACCGGCGGTCAACGCCCCCATAATGCCATGCTGCAGATGCTACAGCTGCTGCTGCAGTAACAGAGGTGCCACATAGGAAAACTGCAGTCCCGACACCAGCAACACCAGCAGGGACATGGCAGATGCCCCAGATTTCCAAGTCCCACAGCAGCTGCTGGACGAAGAGCTACACGATGCCGTCAAGACTGGCAACAACGCAGCAGTAGCAGATGCCCTGCAGGCAGGTGCTTCTGTGCATGCAGAACTTGGTGAGTAACAGGACCTGACAGAGCTGAATATGCAGTGAGACTGCTGCACAAGCCTGCTTGTCTGCAGGCAGAACATTGCATAAGCACTTGCAGCAAGCAGCGCCTGCTGGTGCTACCACACTGTTGCAAGATCACGTGCCTTTGACCTAGCGGCCCACTGAACGAACGTGTTATGTTCCTGCAGGTTACCACTACTATACAGCGCTGCACCTAGCGGCACCAGAAGGCCACTGTAGAGTCATCACACAGCTACTAGCAGCAGGAGCACAGCTAGAAGCCCCAACAGAGCACAGTGACACAGCACTGCACATAGCAATCAGGTGCCAGCGTGTCGATGCAGTCAAGCAGCTGATAGCAGCAGGCAGCAATGTCAGCGCACCAAACAAATACGGCTGGCTGCCGCTGCACATGGCAGCAGAGTGCCCCCACGATGCGGCAGCGAGCAGCATGGTGCAGCAGCTGGTGGCAGCAGGAGCAGTGGTGGATGCTGGTGGCGGTCCCAACGGCGGGACTCTGCTGATCCGCGCAAGCCTCAAGCCGTGCATGGGTGCCATCCGAGCACTGCGAGTGGCAGGTGCAGCAGCAGGTGCAGCGCTGCTGTGTGTCACAAAGCTGCAGATGAACAAGATGAATGGCCAGTTTGCGAAACGTGACTGGACAGCAGGCCCTTCTGTGGCAGAGTTGCTAGCATATGAAGCAGTCGCTGCAGCACTGCTGGATAACTGTGTGGGCGGCACAGCAAGCACAGGATCAGCAACGCTATTTGCTGCAATCAAGGGCGGCAACACACGCATAGTAACAATGCTGCTGCGTGCTGGTGCAGCAGTCAATGCAGAAGACAAAGATGGCGCAGCTTTTGTGGCGGCTGCCACGCAGCTGGGCAAGGCAGAAATGGTGACGTCGCTGCTGCAGGCTGCTGGGGCAAAATGCAGCACAGTGAATGCAGCAGGGGAGGATCCCAGCACAGTGTTGATGCATGCTGCTGCATGCAACGATGCAGAGATTGTGGCACTGCTGCTGCAAGCTGGAGCTGCTGTTGATGCAGCAGCTGACTACGCGGGCCTGAGTGGGGCGACTGCGCTGATGAATGCTGCCAAACACAACCACACAGAGGTGGGGTCTGTGCTGCTGCGTGCTGGAGCAGCAGTAGACAACGCAGACAGTGCGGGCTCAACAGCTTTGGTGTGGGCTGTCAAGAAGGGTAGCATCGACATGGTGCGCTGTCTGCTCAAGGCAGGAGCAGCAGTCAATGCAGTCAGTGAAGGCGGTAACACCGCCTTGCACCTGGCAGTGGCAGCCCCGCTGATATCCTATCAAGGCAGCCTCTTTCTACGTGAGGAGCAGGAGGCAATCGTTTGCGAGCTACTCAAGGCAGGCGCCAACGTCACAGCTGCCTGCAACCTTGGCTACACGCCGCTGCACCTCGCTGCTCAGCTCAATGCCGCCAGCGTTGCACGTCACTTGCTGGCGGCTGGGGCACAGCTTGAAGCGACTGCACTGCACTGGGAGGGTGAGTGTGTCCGCGCTGCCTGCGCAGGCACCATCCGGTGACACTGAGTGCATGCCTTAGCTAACTATGGTGTGTGGCCAATGCTGCATTGACTGAGCATTTCTTCTGAGGCAGCCCCACCATACAATGATTTGCAGCCTTAACTGCTGTCAGCAGCACATACCAATACAGCTTGCAATGATGTTCTTTTGATGCGAGTGCGGATACAACAGCATGCCACTTATTACTAATAAGTAGGCCAAACTAAGGCCGTTTCAGAGAAGTTTTGATATCCGCTGTGGCAACTGCCACGGCTGTTGCCCTCCTTGCAGGATCCACCGCGCTGCACTGGGCTGCGCGATATGGCTACGAAGAGGTCACCGACGTACTGCTGAAAGCTGGGGCTAGTATCACTGCTGCACGATGGACATGTGTCAACTTCTTCCAGAGGGCTTGGGGTTGGGGCGTGCGTAGTGTCTCTGCAACAAAACAACTTGTGATGCCTGCCTGGCTGCCTTCCGTTGGTGCTTGGACCTCTCCTGTTTTCAGGTGGTTGCGGGCAAGATGCCGCAGTACAACTGCTACGACCTGGTCCTGCTGCAAGACCTGTCGAGCAAGCTGCTGCGCCTGGGCTGTGAGCCGCTGTCTGGTGAGTGCCAGACGAGATGCATAGTATACACACGCATGTACTGCCATCCGTTGCCCTCACCAGTTTGCTTAGTGCTTTGGCTGCCGCCTCGGATTGTTATACATGGTGCTCACCCTGTGCTTGCTTGTTGTTGTCACAAGGCTTGACCACAGTAGCATCCATATGCACCTTGGTGATGGTTGTCTGCTGCCTGGTTCTGTTTCATATGCAGGTGTCGGTGATGACCTCATGCCCTTCATCAGCAATGGCAGGCTGGACCTGCCTGCACTGCAGGCAGCCCTGCACAACCTCAGCAGCATCCAGGTTGATCCAGGCGTGCTGCCAGCAGAGCAGAAGGACGCTGATGACCTGTGGCATGAGGTGCCAGAGGGTGAGGAGGATGTGCTGGCAGCAGAGTGGTACAGGCGGCAGCACCAGCAGCAGCAGGTGGCAAGCAGCAGCACTGTGATGCCCAAGCCAGTAGCCCCTTGGGCTGATAGTGCTGCTGCAGGTGGCAGATCACCTGCTGTGTTCGGCAGCTCCCCAGCAGCAGCAGCAGCAGCAGCAGCAGCACCAATCGAGGGTGTCTCCGACGGCATAAGTCCAGCTACAAGTGCAGATCAGGCTGCAGCAGTACCCGTGGTTCCAAAAAGCAGCGCTGCAAGCACAGGGTTACAACCACCGTCAGGTTCTCTGGCTGGCCTAGCAGCACACATCAGCAGCGATGCCATCGCCGCTGCAGCAGGCATACCCAGCAGAGCTGCTGCTGGTGCTGCTGCTGCTGCTGCTAGTGGTGGTGTCGCTACTGCTGATGGTGGTACAGGCAGCTCCGTGTCGCTGCTGCACAAGGTGGGTGGGCGTCAGCGAGCGACACTAGATGTAGCTGCAGATACAGCGGCAGGCACTGCTATCTTAGGCAAACGCAGCCATGCCAGCCGCCGCGGGGCAACATATGCAGAGCTGGTCAGCCCGGTGCATGGTGATTTGGAGTGGGCTGTCTTTAGGCATCTCCTCAAGGACAGTACGAGTCGTGGCAGGGGAACAGACTGGCACAAGCTGGGCGATTCGTGGGATGAAGAGATGGAGGCCAACCCAACTTTGACACCAAAAAGCAGCATGGTCCTCAGGGCAGCAGAAAAGCAGCTCTCTAACTACTTAGAACTTAGACGTTCTGTGCATGCAATGCAGGAGACTGAGTCGGCTGCCACTGCAGGCCCTACTGCAACCAGTGCAACACCCGCTGCAGCGACTACAGCTGCAGCAGGTGCTGGCGGTGCTGCTGGCAGGATGGCCATATCGCCAGGTGTGCTCTGCAGCAGTCTGGCGGGTGCAACACCACAGGCAGCTCTGCTGGTAGCGCTGCTTGGTGGTGGCCAGGCGCAGGTGATGGGGCAGCTGGTGCAAACTGCGCAGGGCCAGCAGCTGCTGGTGCCGCAAACCATGCTGTCAACACAGCTAGGGCTGCAGGCAGCACGAGGTGTAGTGCTGCAGCCGCAGCTTGCTGCTGGCCAGGTGGTGTAACCAGCCTGATAACACCTCAGATGGCAGCAGCAGCAGCAATGGGTCTGACACCCGTTGCCAGGGGAGATGGTACGAGTGTGTGGATGCTGCAGCAGCAATGGCAGCAGCTGTAGCAGCAACCCCAGCACTGGGAGTATGCAGTTGCTATGACGTTGATTCACATGCTTTCAGGCGATGTGGGCGTGCCTTACTACAGTTGAGACAGCTACACAGGACAGCACCTGCTGCCACGGAGCATGCCCCTGCAGTGTGTTTTGGCAAGACGGACATAGTCAATGTATGCTTGCATGTTGGGCAGGCTGGTGCTGGGCAGCAGCATCGTGCGTATCAGCACTGCTGTCAGCAACAACCCAGCAAGTGCAGAGCGCTGGTATATGTGAAGCAAGGCTGTTGAGAATGCTTGTATGTGCTGTTGACACTGTGCTGATTCCAGCCTCAAATCACAGCGCAGGTTTTGATTATTGCATCTGCAGCAGCGTAGAATATTGGGGTTGTGCTTGATTGATGTTGGCCGAGTATTTTCGCACATGAGTTGCTGTGATTTTAAATCCCAGGGCAAGCAGAAGGCCTTTGAATCGGGTGTCACGTCAGCATGGGTTTATGGTTCTGAAGTTCAGCTGCTGCCAGCAGTCGGGAAGTTGTGGCAGTCAGTGGCTGTGGTTGCAAGCAGCTTGTTCTGTGCGTGCACTGCAAGGGTCAGTGCATATAGGGTGATGCTGAAGCAGAGTACTGCTGCCAGGGCAGGAGCAGCAGCAGAACTTGCTTTTGTGCTGCTGCAGCAGTGCATCTTTGGGCAGTTGCAGTAGCTGCAAGCGTACATGCTGTGATGTCAGCCGTGTCAGTGTTTAGTAGATGCTATTATTTGGTGGCATCGGCGTCTTTGCGTAGTCTGCAGGCTGCCTCCCGTTAGGCCGTGCTGGGTCCCGTAACGTTACGGCTTTTGCCGCAGGGCTCCCGTTATGCATTTTTTGGGGTAGGCCTCCCGTTAAGGTGCCCCAAACCCTAACCTGGAACCTGGGCAGTCAACAGTGACGTAATTCGAACTCGACGTAACATGGGCGGCATCAGCACAGACATGTGATGTCTAGCAGATGAACATGCTGTTTCCGGCTGAGGCGTTCTAAGCTGCAGAACATGTACTGCTCGCACGGTGGCCCGTGACCGAAAAAAGGAAGTTTCTCCACACGACGTGTCATCGCCAGGCACAGCAAAGCAAGGCCTGTGAGACACACCTCAACTCTTCGAGGCCATATCAAAAAGCAATATCACAGTCACGCCACTGCCATCAGCTCCAAGGCACGTCAGCCTGCTGCCATGCGCAATGATGACCTGCACCAGCGTCAACAGGACACCGTGGCGAGCCCGATAGACCACGATACTCTACAAACGCATTTGGATATGAAGCTTCTAGATGCCGCCAAAGCCTGTGACACAGCAGCTGTGGCTAAACTTTTGAAGGCAGGTGCTGCTGTGTGCGTGACATGTGGTGAGTTTGGTGAAGCTTTCTTGCGCAGCATGCTGCAGCCAATGCACAGCTGCTATTGCAGTCTCAGCATCTGCTCTGAGCAGAATTCGGAAGCATTGTACCACTTTTGTTACCTGGTCATGTCTGCCGCACGTCATACTGTACTGCGACGTCTGGCTGAGCTTTTGTGGCAGCGTGCAGAGTTTCTTTGCAGCATGCAATAGGCTATTGGCAGCTGAAAATCTGGAGAAGAATGGCAGCAGCCCTGCCTGCAGAAAGGCTTGCTGTGGTGAAGTGCATCTCACACTGCATTTCAAATGATTGAGTCAGTGCATTAGTTCGGACGCTGTATACACGTAGCTTTGCACCTGTTGACTGCTGTTGTGTGCTTGCAGGAAAGGACGACCCATTGGGCGACCTAACAGCACTGTACCTTGCAGCAGCGGAGGGCCACACAGAGGTTATTCAGCAGCTGGGCAGCAGCAGGCGCATACCTGGAAGCTCAAACAGCGTGTGGATACACAGCCCTGCACATAGCAGCATCAAACGGCCGTTGTGCGGGTGTCAGGCAGCTGCTTGCAGAAGGTGCATTCCTTGAGGCGCAGACACATGACGGTGACACAGCGTTGCACCTTGCAGTGAGGTGCCAGCAGATTGAGGCAGTTGCCCTGCTGATTGCAGCAGGAAGCAATCTCAGCGCAGCAAACAGCAACAAGTGGCTGCCGCTGCACATGGCAACAGAATGTGTGGCGCCAGCTGCAGCTCGCAGCTTGGTGCGGCAGCTGGTGGCAGCAGGAGCAGCCGTAGATGCGCGCGGCGGGCCAGATAGCTGCACGCCACTGATGCACGCTTGCAGAACAGGGAGCATAGCTGCCATAGAGGAGTTAAGGCAGACATGTGCAGCAGAAGAAGCAGAAGCAGCGCTAGAGCAAGTGACGCAGCACATCATGATCTCAGCAGCAGGGAAGCCGGGGCGTGGCTCGTTCTGCTCGCAAGATGAGCTAGTGATGCAGGCAAGCATGCGAGTGGTGACAGCACTGCTGGCACCTGTTGAGACAGCAAGCACAGCAACTGCAGTTTGTGCCAACAGGACGGCACCAGCAGGCACAGCAGCGCTGATGTGGTCAAGCTGCTTCTGCAGGCAGGCGCAGCAGTGAATGAAACAACAGCAGCACTTGGCAGCCCTTTATCCGCAGCAGCAGCGATGCGACAGGCAGACACTGCTGCCCTGCTGCTGCAGTATGGCGCAGAGGTTGACGCGGTTGACAGCAGAGGGTATTCAGCGTTGGTTAGGGCTGCAGCATCTCAAAATGTGAGCGCAGTTCAGATGTTGCTGCAGGCCGGTGCGCCAGTCAATGCACGCTGCGCGATCGGTGCCTCTGCACTGCACGCAGCTGTGATGGCACACGCTCAGTTCAGCCCACCCACTTCATCAGCCACCATGCCAGCAGTGCAGGCACTGCTAAGGGCAGGTGCTGACGCATCTGCTGCCATGCACAGTGGCTTGACCCCTCTGCATGTATGTGCGAGGGATTGGCCGGCCAGCATTTCACAACTACTGCTGGATGCTGGGGCTAAGCTGGAGGCATGCGTGCGTACTGTTGAAGGTGAGCCTGCTGCAGTTAAAAAAACTGTTGATAGTTGCAGTTGCCTTGAAACTCAGGCAAGTTGCCTTTGTTGATAGGAAACAGCGAGGATCCCATCCCTAGTGCTATTCCACAGTGATGAAACACAAGGTCATGTAGAGATGCATTGGACCGCATCAGCACAAACAGTAACCAGCTCGTGCCGCAGATACCACCAGCTGCAAATTTGGTGTTGTGTTCCACAGAGCCTGTACACAGCACTGGGCCATGGCCTGCTTGGCGCTACAGGACCATATAGCAGCTTCATTGCTGACGTTGCTGTCACTGCTGCTGCTGCTGCTGCTGCCAGCCTGGCATTGTATTGAAGCAGAGCCAGCTGGCTTCAACTGGGCAGGCTCAACGGCCCTGCACTGGGCTGCAGCCGCAGGCAACGGAGAGCAGATCAAACTGCTCCTGGAAGCCGGAGCGCGAGTGACTGCTGTGATGAACAACAGCCACACCTGCCTTTCGCTGGCAGCTAGCAGAGGCAAGACATCAGCTGTTCAGCAGCTGCTGCAGGCGTGGGATGCTCCTGCTGATGTTCTGCAGCATGCTGTGCAGAAGGCAGCACACAGCAGGCAGTGGGATGCAGCTGTGTTGCTTATCAGGCATGTGGGTGGGCGGGATAGGCCTGCTGCGACGGCCCTGCTTGCAGGAATATTTGATGATGGGAACCCCACAGCAGCGCTTGCAGTTCAGCGCAGTCTGCTGACAAGCTGGCTAGACAGTGAGACAGAGCAGCAGCGGGCAGCACCCAAGCAAGAGGCGCAGGAAGTATCAAGGCAGCGAGTAGGGCTGCAGCAGCTGTTGATTGGGGTAGCTGGCATGCACAACAGGATAGAAGCAGCACAGGCAGCAATTGGTGCAGCAGAGACAGTGAACAACGTGCAGCAGCAGTGCAGAGCAACGCATGAAGACAACAGCGTGCAAGCAGCTGCAGCGCATGTTCCATTGCAGTTGAACATATCATGCACGGTGCACATGTGCTGTACAGCCAGCACAGACGAGCTCAGTGACTGTCACTGACTGACGGGCCGCAGTGTGTCAATGTTGCTGACAGTGTTGGGCGCTGTTGCTGTCACCAAATGGTTGGTAGACCGTTGAGGTGTTCACCAAAGCCCACTGAGCCCAATGGCACTGCCTAAGTTAGCCCTGGGCGGCAGGAGCCTGACATTGATTACTAAGTTCAGCGTTCACAGCTAGTTGCCGCAGCAGACTTTTAAGATAGGCTGCGTGGTTGACCCTATGAGCTGATGAGATCTGATGCTGTTCCGTACAATCAGGTTGCCAACCGAGTTCAATATCTGCCAGAAAGTTTCAAACAAGGCAGTGCCTGGGCAACTCTGCGCTGTGGTGTTGTAACCAAACCAGACACAGCCCCGCTCGCTGCTTGCCTTTGTGTTATTGATTCAACCCAGATCACCCACTGGATGATCCGATCATCCGGCGCCGGGCGCCACCAGATCGTGTGACTTTCGCACCGCAGTGCGGGGCTGCTCGTGACAACTCTGGACGCCTCCTAGCAGCACGGAGGGTCACGTGGCGGTGGACACGCTGATGGCCATCAAGTGCTCGGCACAGCATAATCGTCAGCCCGATCATCGTACAGAGGGATCGTGCAGCTAGACCGATATAATGTTGACTGAGGCAACCTTCCAGGGACATAACATGTAACGTGCTTCCGGCCTTTATATACATGCGGCAGAACCGTATATAACCAGTTGCTGTGCATGCTATGCAAAGCTACCATGCTTTCCGTCAACAAACGACATCATACATGCAACATAAACAACAAAATGTATGTAGTGCCACTTCCATTCCCCGCCGCCCACGTTGCAAGACAGTGCACGCGTGCTGTGTACTCGTGCTGCCAGTTCTACACCACAGAAACACAACAGGCCGCCATTTGGTGCCTACAGCAGCCTGTGCAGCCCTCCCAACTGCCCGTCACGGCACCGCAGTGTTAGCATCTGCCGCTGCTGTCGCCAGTGCTGCTGCTACTGTGCCTGGCCATCCACACGTGTGTAGACGTACATGTAGCCCATGCTGAGGGGAGGGTGCTCGCTGGCTGCCACCTTCTCGTCATTGAAGATCACCCAGCGCCCATCCTGCAAGGGAGCAGGCGCGCAAGCAGCATACAGCAGGGAGCGGTCGTGTGATGACACAGTAACAGCTGAAGCGAAGCGACAGGGGTCAAGCGCAAAGCCCACAATACCACACAATAAATTAAGCAGGCGCTAAAGGCTGCCTGGCGCCTGGGTATCTGCATCTGCGAAGATCACCAAGCGCCTTCCTGGTTGCTCGACAAGGCAAAGGCCGCTGCCCCCGCTGCAGTACACAGCGTATGCTTTGGTGCTTTACAATCAGTGCATCAGGTTCACCTGCACTGGCCACCATCCACAGCACAATGTAAACGTTCTATACACTTCCCGCCCCTCACCTTCTTCACGTGTGCCACGTAGTGCCCGCAGGCCGTGTTGCTGCCCATGTGGCTCACGATGCCCATCAGCCTGTAGTGCCCGGGGCCGTCAAGCACCTGCGGCCTGCAGCAGCAGCAGCAGCAGCATTGAGGCGCAGCAAACACGGATGTGACGTCAGCCCACACTGCAGCAAACTGCATCACTAGGTGGTGAATAGGCAAAGTACCCGGGTATTGTTATCACACATGCGACCCTGCAGATGCGGCGCACTGCAAATTGGTTGCTGCTGAACATGTGCCAGAGAGTTTCGTGGTTGCCAGCTGCAGCTGCATTGCCCTTGCGGCTGGCATGACATTGATTTGGATGAACAGCCAACCATAGTGCAGCGGTGGATACTGCCGTACCATCACCCATCTGACTGTACCAATACGTGTCAAGAGCAGCCAACCAACCAGCGCACACCCAGATTCAAGGCAACAACCACAGGCGCCATTACCTGTTGCCAGCAGCTGCTGCTGCTGCATCTGCGCCGCCGCCGCCTGCAGCTGCTGCTGCCGCGCCACCCTTCACTGCTGCGATCGCTGCTGGCAGGTCATCCATGTGACTGAACAGCCAGTCACCGGCCCTCTCTACGTTGCCTCCTGTTGCTGTCAGTGCTGCTTCTGCTGCATCCACTTCAAAGCCCATTGCTGTCAGCATGGACACCTGCGCATGACAGCAGATATGCACGGTGCACAGCAACGACCAGTGAGTACTGTACAGCGTGTGACCTGGAGCTGCTTCAGTCACATTTTGTGCTGGCGGGAAGTGCAGGGGGTGAAGAGGGGTGAAAGGCATGCTGTGCTGTGTGGCTGTGAGCTGCTGGGAAGAGTCATAGCAACACTGCCGCATGGGATGATTCATAGCATATGCTTCGTTACTTGCCAGCATGAAGTGTGAGCAGCTCTTGATCAATGCACACTGCACTAAAAGCAGTCGTGGTTGTTGTGCCAGATAAGATGTGATTCTGCTGTTCAGTAGCAGTGATTTGGTTGTTTAAATTGTCTTGATTGCGAGTCGAGTGTCTGGGTGCAGATAAGCCCGTCTACAGCGATGTGGATTGTTCTACTTATCGTTGTTTGAAAAACATTTCGTCGCCGATGCTGGTATCAGTTCATCAGCAACATCTGCTCAGGCCTGGTTATGCTGTTGCAAAGTCAATGATATTGGCAGCAGCATGACCAGGCCTGAGCAGATGTTGCTCAGCCAACAAAGCGTGCATGGTTGCCCTGCTTGGAAGCCCATTGCTGGCACCCCCTCCACCTCTTCTATCCCGATATGGGGCGAGTAATGACCCCTTGGAGAAACAATTGAGCAGAAAGAGCGCCGCAGCGAGCGCATAACAGAGCAATTGGCACCAGACGTGCTGCTGCTGCTGCTTGTACTGCTGAACCAATCCTTGACAGATGCAGAAAATATGTTTCAGGCACATGCGCAACAGGCCCAATAGGTGGCCAATAGCCAAGCGCAGATAATGCATACGACTTGCCGCCACTTGCAGTTGAGAGCGTTGCGCGTGAGCAAGGCCCCGCACCTTTTCAAGGTCCTGCTGTTGCTGCTGCTGCTGTGCGCCTGCTGCTGCTGGTGGTGCTGTTGGTGGTGGTAGGGGGTCGTTGAAATCAGCGTCCTCAATGTGGGATGCTGAACTAAATCTTGGGAGACGCAAAAAACGTGTTGCAGGCACACGCATAACACGCCAGATAAATAAGGGATAGCCAAACCCAGATATGCATACGACATGCCACCAAGTGCAGCAAAAAGCCTTGCACGTTAACAGGGCCCCTCACCTTTTCAGGGTCCTGCTGCTGCTGCTGCTGTTGCTGCTGCTGTGTGCCTCCTGCTGGTGCTGCTGGTGGTGGCAGGGGGTCGTTGAAGTCAGCATCCTCCATGTGGGAAATCACCCAATCCATGGCAGCCGCTGCATCGGTGTTGCCAGTGGCGAGTGCTACAAGCAGTATGAGAGAAACAGCACAAAGCAGGTTACGCAACATGAGATGGTGTTGCCAAACGAGCAATCACCCAATCCATGGCAGCCGCTGCATCGGTGTTGCCAGTTGCCAGCGCTACAAGCGGCATAAAAAGGGAAAGGCACCACAGGACAGGTTGGTGATGTAACAGGACATGGTCTTGCTGGCACACGCAACACTCACTCCATGGCAGCCTCCGCATTGTTGTTGCCTGTGGCCAGCACTAAATATACCACGGAAAAAACACACAGAACAGGTTGGTGTAACAAGACATGGTCTTGCCGGCAGGTGCAACACCCACTCCATGGCAGCCTGTGCATCAGTGTTGCCAGTGGCCAGCGCTACAAGCGGCATGAAAGAGACACCACAGAACAGGTTGGTGATGTAACAGGACATGGTCTTGCCAACACGTGCAACACCCACTCCATGGCGGTCTATGCATCAGTGTTGCCAGTGGCCAGCGCTACAAGCAGAATGAATGAAACACCACAGAACAGGTTGGTGATGTAACAGGACATGGTCTTGCCAACACGTGCAACACCCACTCCATGGCGGCCGCTGCGTTGTTGCTGCATGTGGCCAGCACTACAAGCATCACAAAATAAAACAAACAGGTAGGTGTAACAGGACATGGTCTCACTGGCACACACCACACCCACTCCTTCGCAGCCTCAGCATTGTGATCACAGCGCTGCAACGGCAAGAAGCCAATAAAACACAGTAAAGACGCCCCAGCAGATGAGAGCTGCGCTGCCTGTATGCACAAGCAAACAACTTCACCCCAAGCAACCCGTGCATTGGTTGTGCCCGTGACTAGCTGTAGCGCCTTGTGCACAAGCGAAGTAACACGAGCACTACATTGCAGAGGGCGCACATCATATACTTCAAAACAGCACTGTAGCCTATGGAAAAGCCTACCTGCACGCTTGCTGCCATTCTCTGAGAAGCCCATAGTCACCAGCTGTGCTACAATCATGGGATCAGGCTCCGGCGCTGCTGCTGCTGCTGCTGGCGCTGCGCCACCATCTGCTGCTGCTGCTGCTGCTGCTGGCTCTTCTGGCTGTAGCTGCTCCCCTGGCTGTGCTCCGTTGCTGCGAAGCTGCTCAATGTGAAGTTCCTCTGGCATGGGAACTTCCACCTCGAGCTTCTTGGGGGTCCAGTCCTCTGCAGGGTGGGAAGTTCACAGCCAACATGAGGTGACACGGTGAGAAGTTGACGGTGAACATGAGGTGACAAGGCCGGAAGGGATAAGCGCAGATGGTGTGCATACAACAATACACTGGATATGCAGCATGTGATTTGTCTGCTCGGCTCAGCAGAACCTTTCATGTAGGACTGCTGGAGTTCCAGCACCAGCACAGCACCACAGACTGTCAGCAATGCAGCTGACATGGACCCAAGTTGTAACCATGCACAGCCGACAACGCTTGACCAGCTGCTGCCACGCGTGAGCACCAGCTCCCCTAATACCACAGAGCATGTAAATCTGGTCCAGACTGATGTTGCAGAGCTCAGCTGCAAACCCCACATCAAACCTGCAGCGTGGCAGCGCTCACACACGACCACTAGCAGCAGCAGGTTTGCACACCCTAACAGCAGAATACACACAGCTGAGTGGTTGCTGACACCTGCCACGTAGTAGCGCTTGAGCACCAGCACCAGCACGAGATTCTTCAGCAAAGCAGCTGACAATACAGCACAGTATCTGCACAAAACATAAACCACAACGGACAGCCATTCATCCGCACCTGCCACGTAGTAGCGCTTGAGCACCAGCACCAGCACTGGAGGGAAGCTCGCAAAGCGGCTGATGCGTGACGCAGTGGACTTGCGGCCCCCCAGCGCTGCTGAAGCGTAGTCATCAAGCACCTGCACACATTCACATAATGCATGGTAAGGCATGTTGCAAAGCGTGCTGGCAGGCGGTGGACTTGCGGCCACCAAGCGCTGCTGATGCGTAGTCATCAAGCACCTGCACAAGAGTGAAGCACAAAGCCAGATTACACTGCTGGTTTGCTGTGATGCATACATTTTGACCATCTCATGTGTGACAGTTTGGAACTCCAGTCAGTGTGTTTTTGACAAACATTGCAACACACGACAGAGTATGCCACAGAAAAATTGCCAGTGGCTACACACGCAGGCATAGCGGCACCGGGTTGCGTTCAACAGCTGCGCAGCAAGCACGTGTCTAAAGCTGCTGCCAATGCGTAGCACCTCAGCTGATGTGAAATGTGAAATGTGATGTGACACACCTCAGCAGGCACAATGGGCAGCCCAGGTGATCAGCATCGCATACACACTACACGTAACAACGTGGCTACACATGCATCTCACCTCAGCTGCAGTGAACTTGTTCAGGCATGCCTCAAAAGGCACAATGGGCAGCACAGGTGACTCAGCAGCGCCAGACTTGACAGCAGCAGCTGCAGCAGCAGCGTCTGCACAGCTGCTGCCGCTGGTGTCGTCTGGCAGCAACACAACGCTTGCTGCTGGGTCGCTGGTGGCATCAAGGCTGCTGTCTGCTCCAATGTACGCGCTCGCCTGCAGATGGACAGATGAAGGACATTAAATGAAGAAGCAGAGCCAGATGCAAGGGCCCACAGCAACAAGGTGTAATTCAGTAAATGGCATTGTGTCACTGGTGGCGGTCGGGCCCGCTGTACGCGCTCGCCTGCAGATACACAAGAGTTCATGTTAGCACAGGCAGGCGCACGCCATAGCAGCGACAACAGCTTGAACAGCCAGCCAGACGTTCTGATGAGTTGTTCAGTGTCAGGTGCTGGTGACGCTGACCTGCTACTTGCGCAAGCATTCTAATCTTTGCTGTACACCGCTATGGCACACAGTACATCGGCATATGTGCTCCTTGTAGGCAGCAACCGCCTCCTTGTTTTTGGCATCAAGCCAGGCACAGAGCAGCACATGAAGACGGCAAGCCCTCACTCAAAGGTTCAAACAATGGTCTTGAACACTCCGCTTTTCTGCCCACCTGCTCCTCCTTGAGCCACTGCCGCCTGGCCTCGCGCTCCTTGTATGCTGCGACCGCATCCTTGTTGGTGGCAGCCTCCAGCGGGATGTGCAGCTCAAGGCTGGCAGCCATGCTGCGCCTGCAGCACGCAGTCAAATAACAAAAATTTCAGCAAAAGGCAACAACTGCTCAGGATGCATCAACATCCGAGAGTGATGTTTGTGATGCAAGCCCAACTGTGACGATGCAGCTCAAGGTTGACACGACAACAGCGTCACACGATTCACCCGCTTTCTTCAACACCAAAGTAAGACTACTTTCGCACCTGTAGCTGGCTGCTGCTGCTGCTGGTTGGGCACTGTGCATACGTGGCAGCTGTGTTGCAACACTGAGTGAAGACCACTTCCCCACCTGCAGCTGACGGCGCTGCTGGTGAGCCACTCACCCTTGCAATGTGCACACCTGCTGTCAGCTGTTACGAGTCACTCAAGCAAGGACCACTGCCGCACCTGTAGCTGACGGCACTGCTCACTGGCTGGTGAAGTGCAGACACTTAAAGTTGCATGCATGCCTGTCAGCTGTGTCAGGACTACTGTATCAGCTGTGTCAGGACTACTGCCGCACCTGTAGCTGACGGCGCTGCTGGTGAGGCACTGCGTGCGGTACTCCAGCTGGAAGTTGAACACTGAGGGAGTCAGCGCCTGCAGGCAAGGCAGCCAACCATGGAGAGAACTGGGATTGAGTTTCATTTGCATGATGCTGATTGCCCAAGGTGCTATTGCATGCGATGCACACAACTTGAAGACAGCATCAGCAGCAAAATGATACGGGCTGATATAGACAATGCATTGCAAGCTTTGCTGTGGTACTTGAGCAGTGTGCAGCCTGCCGCACCTGCTGCTCTCCCAACCCGAGGCGTGCTGCTGCTGCGCGCTCACTCCGGCTGATCAGCTGCAGCAGGTGCGACAAGTACTCCGCAGCATCCTGACGGCAGCAGCAGCAGCAGTGGCAGCAGCAGCAGTGGCAGCACCAGCAGTAAGGGCGGGTGCAGGCAGGTCAGCCGCAGCACTAGATACAGCAGACCAGCATAGGTTGCAGCGTTTGCACAGCATGCTGTACGTGCATAGCCTCCATCTCTGCCAACACGGATACAATCGCACTGAAGTGCAGCACCATCATCCTGGTTGCATGATTCTGGAACTGTTCATGTGTTGTAAACAGCTGCCCCGAAGTTGATCCAGCAGTCGTGCTGCAAAGCAGTGCTACATTACACAACGCCCACCTGCTGCCTGCGTGCCGGGAAGAACTCTGGGTGCCCCTTGAAAACGAGTGTCTTGAATGCAGCAGGCCAGCCCATGCACCAAGCAGTTGGCTAATAAACCATGCTTATCAACTCACGACTAGCCTCACCTGCTGCCCGCCAGAGAAGAACTCAATATTCTGGTAATGTTGATGTGTTGTGGAGAGCTGCCGGTAAAGTGATCCAGCAGTCGTGCTGCACAGCAGAATAACAGTCCACAGCGCTCACCTGCTGCCTGCCAGAGGAAAACTCCGGGTGGCCTTTCCCCACCAGCGTCTTGAACGCAGCAGGCCGCACGCTGTTGGCTTCCTGCAACTCACTACCTGCAGTACCACCACCCAAACTGGCAGCATCCTGCGCACCACCTGCTGCCCCAGCAGCAGCAGCCGCTGCCGCTACGCCTGCGGCTGCAGCAGCAGTCGCGGCTGCAGCAGCAGTCGCAGCTGCACCCTCATCAGTCTCCATAGGCTCTGCTGCATCGCCAGTGCTGGCAGCAGCAGCAGCAGCGGCTTTGGGCGGTGGTGGGGGCTTGCCTGTTTTGCCGCTTGTGAGGGCGAGGCCGACTTTGGCCATCTGTGTTGGCAGGTCGCCTGCTGCGTCTGCTGGGGCGCTTTCGAAGATGGCCGGAGCTGCGTTGGCGTAGCGCTGCGCCACCTCTGGCAAAGAGAAGAGCACCTGCAGATGGACGAAGTGGTTATTGGCACAGTTGGCACAGACTGAGTGTGTGATTGCAACAAAAGCGCGGTATCAACAGCTACAGCGCGCTGCATGACGCAACAGCCCACCTGCAGCACGCTGTACAAGCAGCTGTTGCCCAGGTTGGCTAAGCCTTTTGAGTGCAATGTGCAGCCCCTTTAAAAGTGCAACAAGGTATCACCACCTAGACCGCGGATGGAAATGAAACAGACGGCCCACCTGCAGCACGCTGTTCATGTAGCAGCTGTTGCCTAGGTTGACGAGCCCCACGTGGCCCGGCCCCGACAGCTGCGTCAGCTTGGCGCCGCTCTCGGTGAGCGCGGAGAACTCGTACGCCACGTTCATGTCGATCTCCAGCTCTGCCATCGTCTTGGCCGTCTTCTCCATCTGCGGAGGGATAATACAAGAGTTTTTAAAATTGAACTACAATCAGATGTGCAAACTTGACATGTTACTGTCGATATCCAGCTCAGCCATGGTCTTGGCCGTCTTCACCATCTGCAGAGTGACAATGCAGAGCGACAACACATGAGAACTTTAATTTATATTCAAACATGCCACGTTCATGTCGATCTCCAGCTCTGCCATGCTCTTGGCCGTCTTCTCCATCTGCAGAGTGATGAACAGGAGAAGAGTGATGACACATGACAACTCCAGTTGATATTCAAACATGCCACGTTCATGTCGCTTTGCAGCTCTGCCATCGTCTTGGCCGTCTTCTCCATCTGCAGAGTGGTGAAATCGTGATGTCTGTTGTCTGTTAGTGAGACACACATGCCAGGTTCGTGTCAATATCAAGCTTAGCCATGGTGTTGGCTGTCTTCTCCATCTGCAAAGCAATACAAACAGCAGACATGCATAACAAATGTGAGACGTTCATGTCGATCTCCAGCTCAGCCATCGTCTTGGCCGTCTTTTCTTTCTGCAGAGGGATGAATCAGAGATGATATCTAAATCGATCCACAATATAGTAGGTGGGACACACACACGCCACGTTCATGTCGCTCTCCAGCTCCGCCATTGTCTTGGCCGTCTTCTCCATCTGCAGAGTTGTTATATAGCAGACAGCATATATGATTATGGTCAGTGGGGCAAACGTGACACGCTCACGTCAATCTCCAGCTCTGCCATCGTCTTGGCCGTCTTCTCCATCTGCGGACAGAAAGCCATAACATAATTCGTGAGACAAATGTGACATGTTTAAAATCAACCTCGAGCTCTGCCATCGTCTTCGCCCTCTTCTCCATCTGCAGAGTAAAACAGCAGCAGAAAGCCAACATAATGATGGTCAGTGGTACAAGCATGCCACGTTCATGTCGATCACCGGCTCAGCCATTGTCTTGGGAGTCTTCTCCATTTGCAGAGGGTTACCACAGCAGGAATCCACAATATAGTCATTATGGTCAGTGGTACAAGCGTAACACGTTCATGTCCATCTCCAACTCTGCCATCGTCTTGGCCGTTTTCTCCATCTGCAGAGTTGTAACATAGCGGAAAGCCACAATATGATGCTGATAGTAGTCAATGTGGCCAGTGGTACAAACGTGATACGTTCATGTCGATATCCAGCTCAGCCATGGTCTTGGCCGTCTTCTCCATCTGCAGATAGACATCAAAAGTTGAAAAACACATACAAAGTCATACAGAGCTGAGGCGTCCGGTGCAGTTACGCCGGTTGCAAGCGCATTCAATGTCCCATTGATCTCTGTCTGCCAGATCGAATCAAGCACGTACCTGCATCATATTGATGCCCCAGTGTGCCAGGTGACTAGCAAGGTTGGGGTCCAGCAACATATCCTCCTCGTCTGGCGCGTAGCTGAACACAGCTGCTGTAACATACAGCTGTAACACACAGCAGATGTTACGCGTAGAGTCAACAGCCAGATCAATTGAACACAAAGACCACATAGAACACACAGCACTGTACCTGCATCATGTTGATGCCCCAGTCTGCAAGATGACTCGCAAGGTTGGGGTCCAGCACCATATCCTCCTCATCAGGAGCGTAGCTGAACACAGCTGCTGCATGTTACAGCCCCGATAAAATCCAAATTGGTACAAACATTTACAGTGTGGTTACAGCCACACTTACCTGCATCATGTTGATGCCCCAGTGTGCCTGATGATTCGCAAGGTTTGGGTCCAGCACCATGTCCTCCTCATCTGGCGCGTAGCTGAACAACAGCTGCTGCATGCTACGGCGTAGAGTCAACAACCAGATCAATCCAAACACAAAGAACACAAAGAAACACAGCACCGCACCTGCATCATGTTGATGCCCCAATGCGCCAGGTGGCTCGCAAGGTTGGGGTCCAACATTATATCCTCCACATCTGGTGCGTAGCTGAACACAGCTGCTGCATGCCACAGCATCTCAGTAACAGCCAGCTGAATCCAAACATGTACAGTGTCTCGGGTGACACTCAAAGTACTTCAAACACAAACAAACACCTACCTGCATCATGTTGATGCCCCAGTGGGCAAGGTGGCTGGCCAAGTTTGGGTCCAGCACCATATCCTCCTCATCAGGTGCGTAGCTGAAGACATCAGCGCCAGCAGGTGTGATGGTGCCCAGCTTCACCACCAGCGGGTACTTGCGGCCCGTGGATTCAAAGTGACGCATCGCGGCACCGTTGCCACCACTGCCATCCGCGTACTGCGATTCAGCGATTCAGCAGAAAGACAGGAAGGTGAGGTGACAGGTGTGATGTGGGGAACTTCCACGACATGTGTGTGCCCAGCTTCACCACCAGCGGGTACTTGCGGCCCGTGGATTCAAAGTGGCGCATCGCGGCGCCGTTGCCACCGCTGCCATCCGCGTACTGCGATTCAGCGATTCCAGCAGCAAGACAGGAAGTTACTTTGAAGGTGAGGTGACAGGTGTGCAATGGGGACTTCCACATTGGGTACGCCTCTTGTGTGCCCAGCTTCACCACCAGCGGGTACTTGCGGCCCGTTGATTCAAAGTGGCGCATCGCGGCGCCGTTGCCACCGCTGCCATCCGCATACTGCGGTAGCACACACAGCGTGCAAGATAGTTCAACGCATTCCAGCAGCAAGACAGGAAGGTGAGGTGACAGGTGTGAAGTGAGGAACTTCCTTGAAATCGGTGTGCCAAGCGTGTGCCCAGCTTCACCACCAGCGGGTACTTGCGGCCCGTGCTTTCAAAGCGGCGCAGTGCGGCGCCGTTGCCACCGCTGCCATCAGCATACTGCGGTAGCAACAGACGGTTCAGCGCGTTCCAGCAGCAAGACAGGAACTGTTTTGAATGAGATGACAGGTGTGAAGTGAGAAACTTCGACAGTATGGGCGTGCCATGCCATGCCATTTGAACAAGGAGTCGTACGCCCCATGCCCAAACCATAGGAAGCTGCATCACCCCAGCTCACCTGGCCACAAGAGTGAGACCTTCTGTATGGTTGCAACCTCTTGCAACACATAAAATATAAGGATTTCATATTAGATTTTGGTTTTAGAGATTGTTTGAAATAAATTAATGAGCTCACCTTGCGACCTGAGCCGATGTGTCCCGTGGACAGGTTGAGCCACAGGTTCTCAGTCACGCCAGTCTCATCGCAGCGCCAGTCAGCAGGGTTGGGGCTGATCTTGCGCCCGCTCTCCAGCTGGGGCAGGTTCTCCGCATACCTGGTAGCAGCAGCAGCAGCGGCAGCAGCAGCGGTGAGCAAGGGGCACGGCATTAATCATCACCCAAACACCAACACCAAGCAGCTGGCGGATGCCCATCGTCCCCAGCAGGTCCGCCAGAAACAATGCACATGAATTTTTGCAATCTGGTGTCCTGCAATCTGTTATAATGCGGGTGCCAGCTCCATGTTGAGGCGATGCTGCTCATTAGCGGCACAGTTGCTGTTACCCTGGAGGACCATCAGTACGAATTGCAAGCACATGCTCAGCCTCGCGAGCATGCCACATGAGCCTTGTGCCTGCTGTCTGCTGTAGCTCAACGCTGCCTGCTGCTGACAGTAGCACAGCTGCTTGCTGTGTCATTGAAGTGAGCTGCACGCATAATGCAGCAGGGCTACAGAACCCTCAAACAACCAGTGGTGGGTTAGGAGCCCACCACTGGCAGTTTGAGAGTGAACCTCCTCTATGGTTGCCCCTTCTTTCTAGCAAAATGTGTGATAAATCGATTGACAGCACCCTGCTGGCATCACCTGCTGACGCGCCGCTCCTCCTCCCATGCTGACACTGCCTCCTGCTTGCTGGCGTCCTCATGTGCCTGCAAAGACAAACAACACATGACAAGAGAACTTGCTGAGAGGCTGCAAAGGGTTTGTGAATAGGCTTCCTTATGAGCAGCAGAACACACATGCGGCAGCAGCCAGCACAGCAGAAGGCCGCGCAGTCGCAGCGGCAGCAGAGGCAACATGGTGTGCCGCCACCAACCTCCCAAGCATGCGTACAGGCGAGATATGTGGCAAAGCACGGCAAGCACAACAGCACCAAGCCTGCTGATCACGCAGCAAGGTTGCACAGCTCACAGGTTGCGCTGCAGACAATAGGCATGCAGATCACACATGATGCAGAACGACGTGGTAGGTGCACTACAGCAATACACAACCAATACATGCCGCATCCACAGCAGCCAATACAATTCAATGATCAACATCATACATATTCATATACTCGGCCCACCTGGATAGCGTTGATAACGTTGATCACCAGCTCCGAAAGATCAGCGCACATCAACAAGACACGCTGCATTCACAGCAGCCAACACAACTCAACTCATCAATCGACAGTGGTACATGCGGCCCACCTGGATGCCGTTGATCACCAGCTCCGAAAGATCAGCGCACATCAACAAGACACGCTGCATTCACAGCAGCCAACACAACTCAACTCAATGATCAACAGTGGTAGATGCGGCCCACCTGGATGGCGTTGATCACGTTGATCACCAGCTCCGAAAGATCAGCGCACATCAACAAGACACGCTGCATTCACAGCAGCCAACACAACTCAACTCAATGATCGACATTGGTAGATGCGGCCCACCTGGATGGCGTTGATCATGTTGATCACCAGCTCCGAAAGATCAGCGCACATCAACAAGACACGCTGCATTCACAGCAGCCAACACAACTCAACTCAATGATCGACATTGGTACATGCGGCCCACCTGGATGCCGTTGATCACCAGCTCCGAAAGATCAGCGCACATCAACAAGACACGCTGCATTCACAGCAGCCAACACAACTCAACTCATGATCAACAGTGGTAGATGCGGCCCACCTGGATGGCGTTGATCACGTTGATCACCAGCTCCGAAAGATCAGCGCACATCAACAAGACACGCTGCATTCACAGCAGCCAACACAACTCAACTCAATGATCGACATTGGTACATGCGGCCCACCTGGATGCCGTTGATCACCAGCTCCGAAAGATCAGCGCACATCAACAAGACACGCTGCATTCACAGCAGCCAACACAACTCAACTCATCAATCGACAGTGGTGTACGCAGCCCACCTGGATGGCGTTGATCACGTTGATCACCAGCTCTGGTAGATCAGCACACGGCAGCACCACACGCAGCCGCGGCTGCCCAGGCCCCTGCAGCACCACCAGCTCTGCTGTCTTGTCCAGTGTGTAGTCCTTCTGGGGTTCAACTGCAAAGCCGCCCTCCGTGCCTAGCGCAAGCTTGGTGGGCTTGGCTGCGGTGTCGGCTGCTGCTGCTGCTGCCGCTGCTGCTTGCTCTTCTTCTGGGATGGGGACCTGAGCAGATGAGCCGAGGTGGCAGGGCAGGGAGTGACAGCGGGGTGAGCAGGGTTGACAAACCCAACAGCAAAGGCTGTAGCCAGTTGTGGAGTAAGCAAGCAAGCTGGTGTGCATCTCTTGTTGTGTGATGGGAGAGGTGTTCAAAATCATGCTGCTGCTGCTGCTGCTGCCAGCTTCCTTCTGGTATGAAGATCTGGGTGAAGAAGAGGTGGCATGAGGTGAAAGGCTACCAATGCAGTGATGCACAGGCAACACAAGTGCAGCAAGTAAGAAAGGAGAGAAGCTGCTGGATGTATGTCACTGCGCTGCTGTGCAAGCACGTCGCTGTGGTGCATTGCAGGAATGCGTGCAGCATTCACACTGCTGCTGCTGCCGCTGCTGATGGCCACAGCTGCGCTGGTAGCATTGCTGCTGTGTCAGGCTCCCTCACGAGTCTGCTGCTGGCCAGCGCAGAACACAACAACATGAGCTGCACTGCTTGCGCTGCAACATCACCTCCGATGCCATGTCTGCTGTACCAGCAGACATGCACACACCTGCGCCGGCTAGCTACGCATTTGTCAAGTAGCAAGCACAGCATGCACGAGCTCCGTTCATTGCAGCCACCCAAGGCCATCACAGCAGCAGCTTATCAACGGCTGCGAGCCGTCTATTAAAATTTAGGGTTGAGGTGTTAGGCACCCTGCTAAAGCCTGCATGTCACGTAACGCCAGCTGCTTGCTGGTGCGAGGTTGGCTGATGCCTGCATGTCACATAAGACCGGCTGCTTGCTGGTGCTGGGTTTGCTGATGCCTGCATATAACGTAAGGCCAGCTGCTTGCTGGTGTGTCGTTTGCTAGTGCCTGCATATAACGTAAGGCCAGCTGCTTGCTGGTGCGAGGTTTGCTACTGCCTGCATCTAACGCAAGGCCAGCTGCTTGCTGGTGCGAGGTTTGCTACTGCCTGCATCTAACGTGAGGCCAGCTGCTTGCTGGTGCGAGGTTTGCTACTGCCTGCATGTCACGCAAGGCCAGCTGCTTGCTGGTGCGAGGTTTGCTACTGCCTGCATCTAACGCAAGGCCAGCTGCTTGCTGGTGCGAGGTTTGCTACTGCCTGCATCTGACGTGAGGCCAGCTGCTTGCTGGTGCGAGGTTTGCTACTGCCTGCATGTCACGCAAGGCCAGCTGCTTGCTGGTGCGAAGTTTGCTAATGCCTGCATACAACGTAAGGCCAGCTGCCTGCTGGTGCGATGCTTGATTCTGCTTGCATACGCCGCAAGGTTTGATGATGCCTGCATATACCATTAAGCCAGCTGCTCGCTGGTGCTAGGTGTGCTAATGCCTGCACATAACGTAAGGCCAGCTGCTTGCTGGTGCGTACCCGCTTCCATAGCAGGTGCAGGTACAGCGTGCTGCCTGTCTTGCGCTGGTCAAGCTCCACATAGTCCTCACCAAAGCCCTTGCAGGAAACAGCGGCAGCAGGCACAGGCAGTAGGTTTGACTGTTTGACCAAAGAAACACAAGCAATACAGCTGTAGGTTGAGCAATGGGTGTATGCAGGTGGTGCTGCAGTGCGCCAAGCACAGCAGCAGCCATGCAGATGTGTCTGTGGAGCAGCCTGTTGCCGCTGCAGAGTGGTGGGATGTGAGAAGGGGGCTGTGCACTGGTACAGCTGCAGCTGAAAGCTTCAAACCCGTGTCGTAATGGTATGCAGCCTCTGCCCCTGTCCATAGTCATTCAATGCATGTACAAGCACAGCAGTGCAGTAGAACGATTCAGCAAAAGAGCAAACTGCTGCACGTAGGGGCCAACCAACTCCTGATCCAAAATCGTAACACAATTCAAATAAGGATCAGCGCATATGCTGCCAGGTGCGCCCAACATGCCCGATGCAGCAGGGCTGCTGCTCCGACCTGCTGCTGTTCCACACCTGCCATGTCTTCAGGTTCACGTACAGCCCTCCTGGAGACTCAGGCGTATCAAACGTGTACATGCACTCGTTTTTATAGACCTTGTCGTAGTGGCCTGGCGCCTTCAGGCCGCGCATGCCTGCGCGGACCTTGTCCAACACGTCCTCGGGGACTGCCATGCTGCTGCTTTCAACCTTGCAGGCGTATCGCAAGTTGATCGGAGATCACGGAGATTGACGGGAAGCACGCGGCACTGGATGTCAAGACCTAGCCTATGGCCAAGCACAAGAAGATTGCTAGTCTGTGTTCTGTTCTCCCGCCTCATCCACAGGCTTCAAAGACAAACGGCACCGATGAACATCAACATGTGCAGCACCTGCACAAAGAGCACTGGACCGGCTCCCTGCAAAACCTGTCATTGACAACTGGTGCTACCGTTGGTACCGCCTCATTTGCTGGTGTACTGCCTACAAGCACTGCAACAGTGCCCTGTTGTCCGAAGCCAGCACAGGAAGATGCAGAAAACACCAAGACCTGTTCAACGTCTTTGTCCTGCTTCAAAGTGAAGCTCTGAGCAGAGCTGGCCCAGACTAGGACGAATATACACCCCTTGATGCTAACAAGTGTTTTGGCACTGCAGCGAGAGTGTAGGCTAGCAGAATTTAGACAAAAAAACGCCGCAAAGCCGGCTGTAAATCCCATCATCAGAGCTCTTATCAACCTTCCTAACAGCCAGCCTGATTGCTTCAAGCTTCAAGCAATCAGCGACTGAGCATGGACCCTGCCACTGCAGTGTGATCTGGTGCCAGCCTGAAGAACCTGACAGCCATCATCACTTCTATATCACCTCTGTAGGGGCTGTCTGTGTGTCACCAACTGCCGCGGACTATCATGATAAAGCCAGCTTCCCGTGATCAGTCACCAATGTCCCTGCTTATCGTTCCCGGGCCCGGCAGTCGCCGGGGCTCGAGGCTGCCCGTCGCTGATCATGCACATCGCCGCTTGTCTTGTTGCGGGCAATGCGCATATAGCAGCCTTGAATTTATATCCTGTCCTGGCCGTTCTGTTGTGTGGTGTGTCACTAGTCACAACCAGGAGTTGTTTCGCGTAGTCCATAACGCTCCTGCATGAGCACCGCCAGCGCCAAGGACGTCGTTGAACCATCTTTCTGTGGGCCATATCAACCGGATAGGACAGCTTATATTCGCAAGTAAAGTCGATCGCCACAATTTGTCCGGCATGTCCGTCTTGGCAAACCTTCCTGATAGAGCAGCCCGCCAGCAATTCGATTGTCAGCTTCATCAGTATTGGTCAAAGGCTCTCGTTGACCTGTTGTGGTTCGTCATTTCGGAAAAGTCTGTGTATCTTGAGAAGATATCATATCGCCCACCACACAGCGCAAGCGTCGCGGAATACCTGTGAATGCTTTTCGGTTGATTTCGGTATCATATACTGCGGGGCTCGGCTCAGCATTGCCTGACTATGGGAAACAACGAGGCAGGGTAGCAGGCCCCCCTTGATACCACCCAGAGGGGCGAGCATGGGCTGCGTCAGCTCCAAGGCGTCACTGCAAGTGGTCCATACCGATGTAGTGACGGCCAGAAGCGCAGCAGCGGCGGAGCTGGCTTCTTGCATAGAGACCAAAGCGTCAGCAGCAGCAGCAGCAGCGGCCCCAGCAGCAGCACCCACAGAGGCAAGCATAGACACTGGGCAGCACCAGCAGCAGCAGCCATGTACGCAAGCTACAGCCCTTGATGATAGCAGTCTTCAACACGATGCTGCTGCCGAGGTGGACCAGCACCAGCAGCAACAACAGCAACAACAAGCAGCGGCAGGGCAGCAAGCTGCGGCAGCACAGCCGCAAGCTTCTGCAATGACAGTTATCCGCAAGGTAACCGCTTTCAAATGCCAACTGTGCTGCTCACTGCTATTTGCAATGCGCACAGCCCTGCCCTGGCTGCAGTTGCTGCATGATGGGCCTGCTGTTGACCGTCAGAGCAACAGCAGCAGCAGCCGTGCGTGATGAAGCTGCGCAGATTGCCAGCAGACATGCACAGCAGGCATTATGCTGGTTCAGCTCACACCGCGCTTGAACCCAGACGCCTTCATTCTTTATCAGTCCATCGTTCAACAGCAGGGGAATCACTCCCGGCATGCCATGTGTGCCGTATCCAACACGCATGGTGGCCTGTGAGCACTCTGAACCAGTCAGGTGCACCTCACGCTGCAAAACAACAACAGACCCGGCTGCACCGCTGGTGGTTTTGTGTGAGGCCAAGGCAGCAACGCAGCAGCTGCATGCAATCTGTGCAGCGGTCAGAAACAGCATATCCACCACCTGTACATAACCCTGCTTTCCCTTGTGGCTGCACTGCTGCTGCTCCTCTGTTTATATGAAACGTGCAGGCCAAGGCAGTGATGCAGGAGCTGCATGCAATCTGCGCGGAGGACAGCTGGTCAACTTGCTGCCAGGCCGCTCAAGTGCTGCAGCAGCAGCTGCTGGGCGTGGAGGCCGTCAGGTTGTGAAAACTTTGTAGCACTCCTGCTAGAGTGCTTTGTAGCACTCTAGCAGGAACTTTGCAGCACTCTAGCAGAAAACGACATGCAGTGACACCCTACGCCTGCATGCAAGGCTGCTCATGTTGTGGGGGCGTTGCAGCAGCGTTGGCAGTAGCGCCCCTTGCAGGGGATAGGCTGCAGTAGCAGGTGCTCTAGCGTGCCCTGCAGACACAAACCACAGCAGCGTCGTGCGGTTGCTGCTTGATGCTGCCGTCCTGCAAGCGTCCAACAACTCAACCAGTAACAACACCCTGCATGTATTGCTGAAACCGTCTTCATGCTTTTGTATCCTTGCTTGTCTCCTGGTTGCGCATGTCCTGCCGTCTGACTGTTACTGCTGTGTTTGCTGCCGTTTCTTTCCTCTGCAGTATCGCTGCACAGACCGGCAGCCCAGGCACGTGTATCCTTGCAGGAGCATATGGCCCTGGCGCCGACTGGCAGCAGCAGCAAGTGTTCATGTCTGGGGCCCACTGGTCTGCCTGCGCCTGCCTGCAGCAGGGCAAGCAGCACTTGTACCGCACCGGGCAGCCTGACACAGCAGCAGCAAACGAGGCATGGCCTCAGGTAGGCGTGCTTTGCGCTCGCTTGCGGGACACCTGTCCTTTCAGTGTGCATGTACTTGCAGATCATGTTGCTGGGTTTCATGCAGCCGTTAAGGACTTAGTAGTGTGCAGAGCAGCTTGCAGTGGAACCTGTGCAGGTAGAGGCAGTGCCGTGCTTGGCAAGGTGATGTGCATGTTTGCACGCTGCCTGCGGATGTTGTGCCAGGGCACCGCATTCCAGCTGCAGCATTACCAGTGAAGCTGCACTGCTTCATCTGTGTTGCAAGTCCCGCCTTTGTTGTTTACTGAATGAATGCGCTCAGCTGATTGGCTCTTGCCGCTCATGTGCTTGCAGGACTGGGCATACCTGCACAAGGAGCATGGCCTCTACACTTTCTTGGCTGTGGTGCAACTACTCTTCGTTCCCATCAACTCTTGCACGGTCAACACAGTCAAACGTGTGCTGTTGCTGTTCATGTGCTTGCAGGACTGGGCATACCTTCACAAGGAGCATGGGCTGAGCACTTTCCTGGCTGTGCGCATTGCGGACGCACACGGCCGGCCGCTGGGGGTGCTGTGCCTGTCTTCAACAGCCACCTGCGCCTATCAGGAGGAATGGTGCGTTGCCTGCGCTGCTGCTGCGACGCAACCTTGCTTGGTACCGTGTTTGTGTCCTGATGGCTAGTTCGGTCCGTTACTGTTCAGCAGCGGCTCAATTGCAATGTTCAAGGTAGGGTGCCGTTGCTACACATCACGCGCACCCTGCCTGTTGCTGCCGCCTGCATCACTTATTTCATGAGACCATCAAGTATCTGCCTAAATCACATATTCAAACGTTGTTTTCTGCTTGCTGTCCTCTTGTCCTGACCGCTGCAGGTGGGAGCCTCTGCTGAGCATGGTGTGCACCAGCTTGGCCACACTGCTGAAGAGCCCAGTCATGTCTGGCCTGGCTGAGCTGGCCGGGTGCCTCGTGGACACACGGGAGGACCTGCCCATGCTGGCCAAGGCCTTCATCCAGGTGCGCTGCTGCATAGTTGCAGGCCCCTGCACTGGCAAATGCCTTGTAGACACGCGCGAGGACCTGCCCATGCTGGCAAGGCATTCATTCAGGTGCGTTGTTGCCGAACATATCCACCTGAAGCGTAACACACCCGGCACGCAACAGACAATCAGCGCGAGAGCCCCTCCCCCCCCGCGCGCGCGTCACACCCCGCCCCTCGCCCCCGCAGCGCTGTGCTGCATAGATGCAAACCCCTGCACTGGCCAGGGCGTTCTACAGGGGGCTGGGTCTGTGTGCGCTTTGCTGCACAGAGGTTCAAGCCTGCCGAAAATGTAGGCGGTGCTGCACTTGGGTAGGCAGTGACTTGTAGGGGCGGTGACAGACATTGTTTGTGTGTTGCTTTGCTTGCAGCGCTGCAGGGGTCTGCTGCGCTTGTGTAGGCGGTGACTTGTGTAGGCTGTGCCGGACATTGCTGTGGCTGAACGCCTGCCTGATGTGTTGCGTTGCTTGCAGGGCTCAACTGCACTTGTGGAGGCGGTGACCAACGTGCGCGTGGAGGTTAAGTTGGGGCTGCTAAGCCCGGATGCACAGCACGTGCTGATGCTCTACATGGCCCTGCCAGAGCCCAGCGGTGCGTGGCAGCTTAACAGTTACAAGTTTTTACGCTCTTGTTAGGGAGCGCATTTACCGGAGAGCAGCAGGCAGGGCCGGCGTGCGTGGCAGCTTGCGTCGCAGTCGTATTGTGTTGATGTCTTGGTGTGTCATCTACTGCTGATGACGCGCAGCAGCTGCTGATGCTTTTACATGCCGCCGCCTGAGTCAAGCTGTGCGATGCAGCTGGAATGTGAAGCACAGGACTGTTTGAGGTTGCCATCTTGAGAACCAACATGCCTGTTTTGAGGCTTGTAAGCGTTGTTGGGCTTTGTGTGTCTTGCAGGCATGCTTGGTGGTGGTGCATGACAGCTGACGTTTGAATTGTGTCACTTCTGTTACTTTCATGCAGGTGCCACCGTGTCCTTCTCGCAAGGCTCCGTGGGGCTGTTTGACGAGGAGAGGCGCAGCGGCGGCATGCAGTGCAACACCAGCAGCAGCGGTGCTGGCTGGCGGCCGCTGCTCACAACGCGCGTGTCTGCTGTGGACAGCATGCTATCGACTGCGGTGCAGATTGAGGGTGCCTGCTTCCTGTGCGATACGGCTGCTGCTTTCACTGAGGTAGGCCAGGGTGGTGTTCGTGGTGTTCAGTTTGCACGCATGTGTGTCGCATGTTGTGACGGGGACAGTTGTGGTGGCCGTGCCTGTGGCGTTGTGTAGACCCAAACGTAACAGGTGTACGCATTCTGCTTACTTGCACATGCTCATGCTTAGCACTTCACGCATCTGTCTTGCTGAACACCTGGCGTCCAGGGTGAATGGCTCCCACAGAAATGACGTGTTCTGTGGCAGCCAGGAACCAGTGCGCAGCATCGTGGTCTAATCTTCTGCATACAGCATCCTTGTACACACGCATATGTTGTAACCTGTCATATATGGCTGCGCAACAGAGCTGCGCCAGGTGAACGCATGTGCCTGTATCAACCTGCCATGCACTATGTTATGTCGCACGAGTGCACGACAGCACTCCTTTGACATCACGTGGTGCATGGCAACAAGCAGCTATTACGCGCACATGCGCCTACCTGGCACAGCTCTGTCGCGCAGCCATGGATGCAGCGGGGCCACGGCATGCACCTCCCCTGTGCAGCGGTCCCCTGCCACGACACAAGCTGGTGTCAGGAGCGACAGCTGGCATGCCGTGTAGTACGTACTTCCGCACGCTCTTGGAGCAAGCGCGTCAGCGCGCGGCATGCCGGTTGTCGTCCCTGAGACCAGCACCTCTTGGGCAGTGGGGAGAAGATTTTCACCACCCTGGGCAGCCGCTGGGACATTGCTGGCTGCCACACATCTTTACACAGCGCGGCCATGTGGTCAGCTGCACCGTATGTGTACAGTGCACCAAAGCGATCAGTTGACAAACTAGTTCTGGTGTGTCGTTTTGCGACCTTGCAGGGAGCTATCCCGCCGGCAGATGATATGTTCACGGGCAGTCAAGAGCCGGTGCGTAGCATCGTAGTCATCCCGCTGCTCGGAGCGTCCTCGGCTTTTGGTGGTGTGTACGTCACGCACAACGAGCCCAGCAGCTTTGCTGAGAGCAAGGCGACAATCGTGGAGGTGTCGTCGCTGCTGCAGTCGCTGCTGCTGCAGGGGCTGGTGCAACCGCCGCAGGACTGGGATCAGCTGGTGCAGCAGGTGCGGCAACTGCGAGTGTGTTGCTGTTTGCTGAACTTTGTTCTAGTAGCACGCGTGCTGTGCATGATGTACCTCTCATCATATCCTGCACCTGGGTTCTGACCCAGCTGGACTGGGATCAGCTGGTGCAGCAGGTGCGGTGTTGCTATGAGCGTGTTGCTGAACTTTGTTTGCTGAACTTTGTTGATCAAGTAGCATGTGCTGTGCATGATGCAGCTCGCAACCTGTCCTTCAGCTGGGTTCTGACCCAGCTGCTGCCGCTGCTGTTGTCATGTTGCGGTCGTGTAAGGCCGTGTTGCATCTGGCACGTGCTAGACATCCCCTTGCAGGGGAAATGTTGTTCTTGCTGAGTTGTGGATTGTGGTTGCTGCTGCTGCTGCCCTCCTGCAGGGTCATCTGGCCAACAGTGGCGCGTGCAACCTTCAGCAGCCTTCTCGCCGGCTGTCTAATGCCGGCAGCTGCAGCTTTGCAAAGCAGCAGCAGAGCTTCTCAGGCAACATGCTGCAGGTGAGGATGGTGTGTTTGGGACAAATCGGAGAGCTTGCAACAACCACACCGGCCAGGGAGGCAGATCAAGCAATGAGTTGATTACAGAACGACCGGTTTCGGCTTGGTAGCCATCATCAGGCCCATGCTGAGGTGGCTGCTGGGGTGGGTGGGTTGGTGGAAAATGGTGGAGTGGATTTGTGTTGCTGCTGCTGTGCATGAGGGCAGCAGCAGAGCTCATTAGGCAACATGCTGCAGGTGAGGATTGCTATTGAGGTGGCTGCTGGCGTGGGTGGCTGGGCGGGTGCAGAATGCAGGACTGGTGGTGGTGCTGCTACGCATGACAGCAGCTGCAGGCATGGCAGTACATGCACTGCGTACACCTGCGCGTGTACTGATGCGGAAGTCGCCCAACAACTGCTGCTGCTGCTGCTGCTGCCGCTCTGTGTGTGCAGATGCTGCAGGCTGAGGTGAAGCAGTACGGCCGCTCTGGGGGCAGCAAGCACGGCGACGAGTACCTGAGGGACCTGCAGCTGCTGCGGCTGCTGGGCAGGGGCGGCTTTGCAAACGTGTATGAGGCGCGCTGGCAAGGCTGCCAGACCGCTGTCAAGGTGCGTTATGTAACACGTTGTGTAACATGTTATAAAGTTTGCTGCATGAGGGTGAGGTGTGAGTGTTGAGTCTTGCGATGATGGGTGTGTTTGTGTGTCTACCTTGTGTGGCGCCGACACAAAGGTGGGATAGGAGACACGACGAGACAGGAGGAGCTGCAAACAGTTATGGTGTCATCGAGTTGCGAGCGAGGTGCAGTTGCAACGCGCTGTCGCGGCAGCGTGGCAGGCAGCGATGAACGCGGTGGTCAACAGCAAGCGTCGGGCTGCTGCTGCCGCTGCTGCTGGTGTTGCAGGCGATGTACGTGCCGCAGCGCTTGCGCAGCGTCATGAAAGCAGCCATAGTCGTGCTGGTCGATAGCAAGCGTTACATTGCTGCTGCTACTGCTGCTGCTGGTGTTGCCGGTGATGTATGTGCCGCAGCGCTTGCGCAGCGTCATGAAAGCAGCGATGATTGTGGTGGTCATAGCAAGCGTCACATTGCTGCTGCTGCTGCTGTTGCTGCTGCTGCTGCTGGTGTTACAGGTGATGTACGTGCCGCAGCACTTACGCAGCGTCATGAACGCAGCCATGATTGTGGTGGGCGATATCAAGCGTCACATTGCTGCTGCTGCTGCTGCTGCTGCTGGCGTTGCAGGTGATGCACGTGCCGCAGCGCTTGCGCAGCGTCAGGAAAGCAGCCATGATTGTGGCGGTCATAGCGAGCGTCACATTACTGCTGCTGCTGCTGTTGTTTCAGGTGATGTATGTGCCGCAGCGCTTGCGCAGCGTCATGAAAGCAGCCATGATCGTGGTGCTTACCAGCAAGCGTCACATTTCTGCTGCTGCTGCTGTTGCAGGTGATGTATGTGCCGCAGCGCTTGCGCAGCGTCATGAAAGCAGCGATGGAGATGGCGATGACAGAGGCGCTGAGTCACCCCAACATTGTGCGCACCTATGCGTGCCTGTCAGACCTGGTGGAGGAGTCAGGTGAGGAGGCAATGTAACAACTTTGTAACATGTGTTATGACAGGAAAGTGACACATGTCCAGATTGCATCTGTAGTGTGCATGGTTGTGTTTGCAGAAAGTGGCACGGGCAGCAAGGTTACTGCACACCACGCAGCATTTGCAGGACATCAAAACTTCCTGCTGCTACATTCACATCCCTTACTTTTTCATGTGCACACCACTGCTCCCTGCCATGGCTTCCACTTCCTGCTCAGTGCTTTTTTGATTGGGTTACAACTAGCGTCCGTGGTGGCGTAGACCATAGGGGCTGCGGCGTAGGGGAAACCAATATAGAATTTGCCGTAGGACGGCAAATGAGCCAGTAGAAGTTCTAATATCTAACCAAACGTGCCCGCCAACTCCTGCCGCAGGTTGCCGCGAGGCGTCCGCACCCATGCCGAGCAGCATCCGCTACCGCCGCCTGCGTGCCGGGGAGTGCGGGGACGAGTACGACAGCGTGACGACGTGCAACCTGATCGTGATGGAGCTGTGCCGCATGGGCAACTTGCGGCAGGCTCTGAACAAGGGGCTGCTGCACAAGCAGGTCTCACCCAGGAGGCTGACTGTGCGGATGGAGCTGCTGCTGCTGGTGAGATTCAATATAAACGTTGATGTTTGACGGTTTGGATGCAGGGGGCTGATGTCAGGACTTCGGGGAGGTTACACTGTGCTCCGCTTTCGGTTGCCCCCTCTTGCTAGAAACACGTGAGATTGCCTGATTGATCGAGCTCGGTGCTGGAAGGCAGAGGACAGGTGTTGACGCTGTCAAGTTGCAGCAGCACCTGCACAGCTCAAAGTGAAGCACTGTGGTGTAGTACTTTATTGGCTTATTGCGCTACAGCGCAGAGTAATGCGCAACAGCATGCTCGCTTGTGTCACTTTGTTAAATTTTGTTACCAAGTACAGAGTTGTCACTAACACGTGTTATAACGCTTGTTGCAGGTGCTGCTGGACATTGTGCGTGGGCTGGAGCACCTGCACAGCCTCAACATCATGCACTCTGGTGTCACTCTGTACCATTCGTTGAGAAATGTCACTAACACTTGTTATAACATTGTTACATTGCAGGTGCTGCTGGACATTGCGCGTGCACTGGAGCACCTGCACAGCCTCAACATCATGCACTCTGGTGCCACTCTGTTACTGTGATATTGTCACTAACATTTGTTATAACACTGTAATAACGCAGGTGCTGCTGGACATTGCGCGTGCGCTGGAGCACCTGCACAGCCTCAACATCATGCACTGCGACGTGAAGAGCACCAACATTTTCCTGCAGCACTCCAGCGGCAGCAAGGGCTTCGTGTGCAAGCTGGCTGACTTTGGCCTTTCCAAGCTGATTGGGGAGGACCGCATGTACCTGACCAACCACAGCGTCAGCGGAACCATCACAAACCTGGCGCCGGAGCGCATGCTGGTGCGTGTGGCGGCGTTGGTGCTGTGCGTGATGTGTGATCATGTTGGCTGGTGTGGAGGGTGCTGAGAACTGCAGCGCAGCCGTGTCAGAAATGTGCACTGCAGTACCAGGGCCTGCGCTGAGCTGCTGACAACACCTGACTGCATGTTGCTTTGCGCACATAACAACGCCATGCTGATGCTGGACCAATGGCTGCCGCTGCTGCTGCTGTTGCAGGGTGACAAGATCAAGCACCGACCCAATGTTCTAGTAACTACATGCTATCTCAATTCAGTTTCTGATTCCCTGCTGCTGCCGCTGCTGCTGCTGCTGCCACAGGGTGACAAGATCACGCTGGCTGCAGACGTGTTTGCGTTTGGGCTGCTCATGTACACCGTGTTCACGGGGCAGGAGCCATACACGGGCATGACGCCCGCAGACATCGTGTCAAAGTGAGTGCTGCGCCCTTCCCTGCTTGCGATCGACTTCATGCTTGAGCTGCGGTGCTGCAGTGCTGTTTTGTGGGCATGCAAAATAGCAAGATCATGAGAGGGGCCAGCAAGGTGCCCATGTCAGCCTCATGTTGCAGCTGCCACAGCATCGTCAGACAAATCATGTTCTCTCCAGTTGCTGTCGGCGGCAAATGCGTCAACTTTCATGCTTGAGGTGCGGTGCTGTTTTGTGTGCATGCAAAATAGCAACCGGATGAGAGGGGCCAGCATGGTGCCCATGCCAGCCGCATGTTGCAGCTGCCACAGCATCGTCAGACAAATCATGTTCTCTCCGCTCGCTGTCGGCGGAGAATGCATCCACTTTTGTGATGACAACCAACTTCGGTCTCTCATCGTCGCTACCTGTCAGCACCTCAGCATCCTGCTGTGAAGCAAGCCCTAACCTGCTTGGCTCAATCTTTCTTTGTGCTGCAGGGTGTGCGAGGGCTTCCGACCTTCGCTGCCCTTCAGCACACTCAGCATGCTTCCGTCAAGCCAGCCCTAGTCTGCACCACCTCGCGCCTCAACTTCTTTTTTGCTGCTCAAATCTTTGCTCATGTCTTTGCTGCAGGGTGTGCGAGGGCTTCCGGCCGTCGCTGCCTGTCGGCATGCCTCAGGGCTACGCTGAGCTGCTGAGCTGCTGCTGGGCGCACGAGCCAGCGCTGAGGCCAGGCATCGGCCTGGTGGTGCAGCAGCTGCAGGTGGGTGTTATAACAAGTGTTATAACATGTGTCATGTAACTCGCATGTATATAATGAGCATGCTCTGCTGGGCGCATGAGCCAGCGCTGAGGCCGGGCATCGGCCTGGTGGTGCAGCAGCTGCAGGTGGGAGAAGTGTAACGGTGTTATAACATGCTTCATGTAACACGCATGCGTGTTGGGTTGAATGTTGGTGATACCACACATGCAGGCAAGTGCCATACGTTTGTGTGGCCTCTTTCCCGGCAGAGCTGCACGCCGTCCATCATCTCCCTGCTTATGTTACCATCTGTTTACCAACCTCCAGTATGCGCTGTTGCTGCTGCTGCTGTGCATCTGCAGGTGTTGCTGCTGCATGCACGCAGCGCGTGCCAGTAGATCCCTTGCTGCAAGATGCACGCCGGCCTGTGCCTGCGCAAAAGGTCGATGTTCGATTCTCGGGAGGGTCGATGGTTTTTATTGCCCTGGCAGCGCTATGGAACCAGTGTGTACCACAGGGTTGTGCTGTGTGTGCTGCAGCCACGTGGCAAGCGCAGTTTGCCTTGCTGGCATGTGCGCAGAAGCAGTTTTTACAGGCAGCTGTTGGAGTTGAGGAAAATCAGTTTTGGGTTGAGTACTGTCATGGTAGGTAGCAGCAAACAGGGACAGTCGAGACATGGCAGTTGTCTATGCAGAGGTCCAGATACTGAGTTGAAAGGTTGACGTAAATGTCAGATTGATCAGAGACTGACATGCCGATACATCTGTTGTAACATGCGCACCGCAACTTTGGGATGTTGCGCAAACTGCGGGAACTATGCATGCAACAGACAACACACGAGGTTTGGTGTGCTTTTATGTGATGTAGCAACCTCTGCGGCATGTTTTGATGCTGATGTGTTGCTGCTGATTGATTTGCAAAGTACCATGGAATGCTGTGCACAGTGCCTATGCTACTGCTGCTGCCTGCTTGTTGGGCTGTGTTGTGTCTGTCAGCAACAACTGCTGGCAGCAACTGCAGTCGCAATGGCATCTGCTGCATGCTTATTTTTGGTGTTGAGTTATGTACTGCCACCTTTGTGTGCATGGTCGCACACCATTGCACTGTATGCTTTGTTTGAACCCCACAGGCCAGCCAGTACCAGGGTGCTGGGAGGCTTGCGATTGCTTGAATCAGGACAAACGGCGATATGTGACGTTGTTAAACGTTCAAAGTGCTAGAGCTCCACGTGTTGGTTTCAACGCGCATACACATGCACTGCGGATGGCCCTGGTTGCGGCTGTGTTGCCAGCTGCGAGCTGCAGAGTTGAGCAGGGGATGACTGTTAGTGACAGTTTTTGAATGGTGTTAGTAGCATCTTCGGCAGCAAGCGACAGTCAACTGATGACATCAACTCGTGGCTGAAAATGCGGGCTTGCATGTACGAGGCTTCTTCTCTGTTGTTGTAGCAATGTTGAGGCCCAAACAGAGGTTATGGAGGTCAGGTTGTGCATTCAGCACTGCTACTGAGCTATGGACCGGGGATGCCCTGGGGTCAAGTAGGGCTGTTGCTGTGCTGTAGATGCCGTGTGTTCGCACCAGTTTACCGCAGCGCCAGTTTACCACTTACCCTGCGTGTTGGCCAGCTTGTCTTTCACTTAGTGTGCGTTTGAATTCACTGCATTTGTGTGGCCTGAGAATGCAGCAGTCAGGCAGGCGTGTTGCAGTTGATCTGTGGCACGAAGTGACCAGCCAGGGGCACGTGGTCAGACAGGCAGATGGGGTGCGCTGCTGATCCCAGTGCGCGAGGCTGGTTATGGCTCTGCAAGGAACTCAATTCTCGGTCTGGTTTTTGTTCTCAGTGCACGGTGCAAGAAAGCCAGTACGGACAGGTCACAAGGCTGCTGTATGAGTGCTCGCGCGGCAGCACTTGTTGTGGTCAGGGTTAGGGATACTAAAGGGCGCCAGGGGGGCTCATCGGTATGTATGTACCTTGCTGCGCTCCTGTTTTGTTGTTGCATTGCATCACCTGGTCGTAGGTGAACGTCGTGCTGCTGCCTGACGTTGCTTGCAGACCCCCTGCCATATCACGGCTCTCAGACCAGAGCAACACCCACACCCTGTAGTACCTAGTCATTTTAGACACCCAGTGCTCTTGAACGCGGGTGATTTTGTTGTAAGTGTTGCTGGATAAAGACGGGCACTAGGAGAACGGTGCCTCTGTACTCCTCTGTTGCACATGAGGACAGATACCACAGTTGCTTAGGGTGTTGGATTCAGTTGCGCCTTTGAACGGAGCTGCACACGGGGACAATCTGTGTGGTTACGCCTTTGGCTGTTGCTGATGTCTGCCTCGCATCCTGTTGCATGGCTGTGCGGTTGGCGGTTCCCGAGTGTACTTGTGCAGTTGCGAGCTTTTCTTGCACCTCGGCAGTTGCACGGCACCTGCCTTGTGCATGTGCTGCCACATCATGGTTGTTGTGTTTGGTCAACCGTTGGTCAAACCATGGCCGGGCGCTGGTCAATGTGGCCTGGTCAACCATTGGTCAAAACATCGCCGGGCACTGGTCAACGTGGCCAATGTTGGTCTGGTGATAGGGGTTGGGTTAAACGCGTGTTGCAGGATACCTGTGTTCAGAGGCTGTTCAGCCTTCGAGAATTGCTTAGCTGTCATGGTTTGCATTGCACCTGGGCGCATGGCATACCCTGCATGTTTAGAGGCTGTGTGTCAAACGCGCTCAAAATGCTTTGTTGGCTGTCTCTGCCATGTGCTGCTTACATAGATGCTGCACATGGTAGCATGCAAACATCTGGTCCTGCTGTGGGATGCAGCATGCTGCACTGCACGTTCTTGGCAGACACCATGTTGACAGGGTGAGGAACTGTTCAGACGGTGCTGATGTTACTTTCAGGGCTGGTCTTTCAGTCTACACCAAAAAACACATTATGTACCTGTCTGCGGATTGACCAAGGTTGACGCATCTGCTTGGTCTTGCTTGGGGGCTGCTGCAGCATCTGTTGTGTGAACCGCCTGCGTCCCGTTTCTTGGGCCTCTTCTTTTCTGCTAGCAATATGCACTGCGCATGAGCTGTTTCTAATGAGGCGGTTGGCGTTGGACCACAGGTGCTTGCGTGCCTGCCTGCCTGCCTGCCTGCAATGAGTGGGCGTGTTGCGCGGTGGGAGAGCCATGTGTGTGTGATCCTGCAAGGCGGCGCACACGGTGCAGTGCGCAGGTGACAGCGACTGCAGTTCATAGTCTCGTAGGTCTGCATCTTTCACATTTATATAGGTGCTGTGTAGCATGGATAGGTGCTGTAGCATGGATCGACACACTGAGATGCCCCACGATGTTAGGCCTGTAGCCGTTATTTGAGGCTGCTCTGGGCATGAATTGACTTAGGATGATCTCTGCTGTTTCAGATGCACCTGCTTGTCAGTCAAAGTACGCCACATGTACGGCCAGTTGCAGTAAACATGTACTGAGACACTACTGAATGGTCGTGCAGGATTTGGGTGGCTGCTTATGCATACAGTGTATCACACAAGGGGCCTTAGCGGCTGTGTGTTTTTGGTGCAGCTGCAGGGTGGCCGTGGCAGTTTAGTAGCATGCGCCTTGGGTTATGCCTGTGCTGTGGATTTGTGCGTGTACTGTGGATGGCGTTGCTGCGGCGCCCTGGTGCAGCAGCTGTGTCCATCATAGAGGTGTCACTGGGCGTGATTCAGCTTCTCATGGTCATCAAAGCCACAGGCATGCAGCCATATGGCTGCAGCGATGGTGCATCAAGGGGCAGATAATGGCCTTGGTGCCTGATTGATGTGCTTGTCGCGGCACGTCAGGTTGTACCTCCTGGCCTGATTGTGCTCGCCAGGTGTGTCAATGAGCCACTGAGCCAATCGCCGCTGGCTTTGAAATCATTGAGGCTCGAAAACGGTGATGTCCTGGAAGTGTAACATCGAATCGTGTCATTACAATGACTAACCAGCCTCAGGCTGGCTAACGGTTAGCCTTGTCATTACGCACATGATAACATATACTCTCGCCATGGTACGTGTGTGTGGCACATGGGCACCACAATCAAGTTTGCTATTCTGAAAAGCAATAGCGCAATGCGACTGGCTACAGCTACTGTTGAGACAAGTTCAGACTATTGTTGACTCTGTTTTGTCGTATTACATGGAAAGCGACGCGTTTCGGGCTCTTCACCCTTCATCAGGCTTCAATCCTGTGAACACGGACAGAATCAACAAATACTCGCCATCAGAAGCACACAACAGGGTGCAGGTTTTTGGGTGAGGTCACTGGCCATGTTGCCAGTGGCTCGAACCCTGTACAATACTGCACTGGAAAAGCAAACCATGAGGTCTTGATGATGAACACAGGGTGAGAGCCAGTCGCATTACGCTATTGCTTTTCAAATTGCTATTCTGTGCAGTCCCCGGGTGAAGATGCCAGCCAGGGGGCTCGTTTACCCATCATTGGGTCAATGCTGCAAGATGATCTGCTGCATCGTGATTGAAATGCTGTGCAGTCTGCCGAGAAGATGCCAGCCAGGGGGCTCATTTGGCCATGTCAGTGCTGCATCTGCTGCATCACGTTTGCAATCACGTACAATGCAACCCTTCAAGGGTGTAGTACACCTCGCTAGCCCAGCACCGCATGCAGCACTGCAGTCACCACAGATGCACATCCCTCCCCCAACACCAAACCGCTCGCTGTCACCATCATGAACGCAGCATGACTCCCGGGGCTCAGAAGCAGCCACAGCTGATCTGCGATACTGCCGATCACGCGCGGCAGCGTCCAATTTGCCGTCAGGTACATGCCGACAGCAAAGCCGACTCCACTAGGCATCACCGCCAGCAGCCAGTCTACTGCTGATCTGGCGCGCCAGGTGATCAGCAATCTGAACCAAGCTTGGGCTGCACAGGACCTTACAGCAGTTGTGAGGCTTGTCGGTGGCTTGCGGGCCAGCCAGGCGCATTGCTGCTGCTGCTGCTGCAAGAAGTGCCGCACTTGTTGTTGACTGCTCGTTGTTGATACAGGCAGGCCCGCTGACGTCATCTGTGATGACTCAGCGGCTGCTGCATCGCCATCATCACTGTACTTCCGAGTGTCAGCATAACAGCCGGATGAGACGAGGAGTGCGTCGTCGGCATCTTGATCATTGTTTGTCTGCTGCTGTTGAGTTTGGCCCTTGTGTGCCAGGTTGTGCTTCTTCTTTTTGTGCCGTTGCAGCAGGTGCTGCAGCACAGGCAGTGCTGCTGCAATGGCTGCTGCTGCAGCGCAAAAGGGGCCTACATGGTCCGGCAGCTTGCCACCATTCACCTGCGAGCATGCAAGACCGAATCAGGCTGAATACACGCATTGTCAAAGCGAGAAACAAGGTGGGATGCGTGTAGCAGGGCTGCAGGGACAGCGATGCAGCAACGTCACACTGCAGCTCACTACATTCAAACCACAGATGAAACAACAGCAGGAACATCGTCCACAGTGAAAGAGGCCATGTGACCCGGCAGCACCGGGAAAGGCACCTGCCACGCACTGGCGTACAGCGCGAAGGCTGCAGCAATCACATGCGACACAAATCTGATCAGACCAGGACACCACCCAACTCCAGACATTGCACATGCATATGCTCACCAGCTTTGCCATGTTGAGCCAGATCAGTGCCATTGGTGCTGGCAGCACCGGCCCGGGGACCTGCCACGCAATCGTGTACAGCATGCAGGCTGCAGCAATCACCATCTACATGCGCAATAGTATGACACGCCAACCGCAAGAATATGGCCAGCTGCAGAATTACACGCAACACAAATCTGATCAGACCAGACCACTCTTCAACTTCAGACATTGTACATGCTAATCAATGCTTACCAGCTTTGCCATGTTGAGCCAGATCAGTGCCATTGGTGCTGGCAGAACTGGCCCAGGCACCTGCCACGCACTCGTGTACAGCATGTACGCTGCGACAGACAGCATCTACATGCGCAATAGTACAACACGCCAACTGCAAGAATGATGGCCAGCTGCAGAAGCACAAGCGACACAAATCTGCACAGACCAGACCACTCTTCGACCCCAGACTTTGTACATGCTTATACATGCTTACCAGCTTTGCCATGTTGAGCCAAATCAGTGCCATTGGTGCTGGCAGCACCGGCCCGGGGACCTGCCACGCACTCGTGTACAGCATGTATGCTGCAGCAATCACCATCTACCTGCGCAATAGTACGACACGCCAACCGCAAGCATATAGCCAGCTGCAGAATCACAAGCGACACAAATCTGATCAGACCAGGACACCACCCAACCAGGCATTGCACATGCTTACCAGCTTTGCCATGTTGAGCCAAATCAGTGCCATTGGTGCTGGCAGCACCGGCCCGGGCACCTGCCACGCACTCGTGTACAGCATGTATGCTGCGACAGACAGCGGCACTGACGCAGACGAGCCCAGCAGCATCGCCAGCAGCTGCGATGAGGGAGGCACACCCAGCAGGTGCGCCGTCTTGAAGTCCTGCACAGGAAAAAGCACATAGATCAGGGTTTTAAATCATCAATCCTAAACCCTGAACCCTGCATGATCCTGAAGTCGATAGAGGGACAGCACACCCAGCCGGTGCGCCGTCTTGAAGTCCTGCAGAGGTGAAAGCACATACAGTTCGAGGTTAGGGTTCAGGTATATATATGTGTTAGGGCTTGAGTCTATGGGTCTATATACCAGAAGGACAGCAGGCGTCAGAGTCGCCCGGCAGGTGATAGAGGCAGCAGCAGTAGTGTGTTGTGGGCTGTCAAAAGCCTGCACATGCAACAATCATTTCACATCAGCATCATCCGGCACTGACGCAGCGGAGCCCAGCAGCATCGCCAGCAGCTGCGATGAGGGAGGCACACCCAGCAGGTGCGCTGTCTTGAAGTCCTGCAGAATGAATTCACCAGGTACGGTGTTTATGCCAGCAAAGCATCCTTTTCAGGATGGGCTGAGCTGGGAGGGGTTCATGACTTCGTCATCTGCAGTGTCACTGCCATTGGAGGACATATACCTGAAGCACATACACCTCAAGTTACCAGAAGGGCAGCAGGTGTCAGAGCAGGCAGGCAGGTGATAAAGGCAGCAGTAGTGTGTTGTGGGCTGTCGCAACCCTGCAGATGCACCAATGGTTGCACAGCAGCACCACAGCGGCACTGACGCAGCGGAGCCCAGCAGCATCGCCAGCAGCTGCGATGAGGGAGGCACACCCAGCAGGTGCGCTGTCTTGAAGTCCTGCAGAATGAATTCACCAGGTACGGTGTTTATGCCAGCAAAGCATCCTTTTCAGGATGGGCTGAGCTGGGAGGGGTTCATGACTTCGTCATCTGCAGTGTCACTGCCATTGGAGGACATATACCTGAAGCACATACACCTCAAGTTACCAGAAGGGCAGCAGGTGTCAGAGCAGGCAGGCAGGTGATAAAGGCAGCAGTAGTGTGTTGTGGGCTGTCGCAACCCTGCAGATGCACCAATGGTTGCACAGCAGCACCACAGCGGCACTGACGCAGCGGAGCCCAGCAGCATCGCCAGCAGCTGCGATGACGGGGGCACACCCAGCAGGTGCGCCGTCTTGAAGTCCTGCAGAACGAAAACACATAGACCTAAAGTGCTGGGCGCAGCAACATGAGCTGCGCCTGCTGCCACATCTGCCGACACTACTGGGGCTGCGCTGCCAGCTGTGCCTTGCCGGAAGGACAGCAGGCGTCAGAGCAGGCAGGCAGGTGATAGAGGCAGCAGTAGTGTGTCGTCGGCTGTCGCAAGCCAGCAGATGCACCGACCAAATCCAATCATTGCACATCAACATCATGACGGCACGTGCGCAGCATAGCCCAGCTGCGCCGCCAGCAAGCTGTAACACGGAGGCACACCAGTCCCTGCTGCTTTGGGACCCCTGCTTGCTGTGCTGCAGCAATTGCGCCAGCCACAGCTTAGACACCTTACACAGAACCCCAAAAGTAACACATCCACACATATGCAGATGACATCTGTCATCGCCCGCGTGCATGTGGTCCCCTGCTTGCAGTGCTGCAGCTCCACATAGTGCCTGCCACGACTTGGGCGCCATAACATGAAATTGACAAATACAATTGCATCTTGCAAGCCTGTGCTGCTCACCTGCATCAGGTCCCCAGCCTGTTGCGCACCAGCCCCAGCAATGGCGCCAGCCACAAGGTTGGGCGCCATAGCATGAAATCAACAAACACATACATTCAAAGGCCTGTTCTACTTGCCTGCATCAAGTCTCCAGCCTGTTGCGCATCAGCCTCAGCAATGGCGCCATAGCATGAACTTTCATAAACAAATACAGCCGCAGGACTGTTGTACCCGCCTGCATCAGATCTCCAGCCTGCTGCGCACCAGCCCCAGCAATGCCGCCAGCCACAAGGTTGGGCGCCATAGCATGAAATCAACAAACACATACATTCAAAGGCCTGTTCTACTTGCCTGCATCAAGTCTCCAGCCTGTTGCGCATCAGCCTCAGCAATGGCGCCATAGCATGAACTTTCATAAACAAATACAGCCGCAGGACTGTTGTACCCGCCTGCATCAGATCTCCAGCCTGCTGCGCACCAGCCCCAGCAATGCCGACAGCCACAAGGTTGGGCGCCATAGCATGAAATCAACAAACACATACAATCAAAGGCCTGTTCTACTTGCCTGCATCAAGTCTCCAGCCTGTTGCGCATCAGCCTCAGCAATGGCGCCATAGCATGAACTTTCATAAACAAATACAGCCGCAGGACTGTTGTACCCGCCTGCATCAGATCTCCAGCCTGCTGCGCACCAGCCCCAGCAATGCCGCCAGCCACAAGGTTGGGCGCCATAGCATGAAATCAACAAACACATACATTCAAAGGCCTGTTCTACTTGCCTGCATCAAGTCTCCAGCCTGTTGCGCATCAGCCTCAGCAATGGCGCCATAGCATGAACTTTCATAAACAAATACAGCCGCAGGACTGTTGTACCCGCCTGCATCAGATCTCCAGCCTGCTGCGCACCAGCCTCAGCAATGGCGTCAGCCACAAGGTTGGGCGCCATAGCATAAAGTTGACATAATATTACAGTTGCAGGACTGTTGTATCTGCCTGCATCAGGTCTCCAGCATGTTGTGCACCAGCCTCAGCAATGGCGCCAGCCACAAGGTTGGGCACCACAGCATGAAATCAACCAAAAAAGGGCTGCGCCCAAGCAGCTGGGCCCAACAGTTGAACCAGAGAAACTCGGGGGTGGGGGGAACACTGCATGGTGATTTTGCACGTGCAACTGGCAGGGCCACAAATTGTGCGCCATAGCATGCAATGCACAATTACAATCGCAAACCTGTGTTTCAATCGCCTGCATCAGGTCTCCGGCCTGTTGCGCACCAGCCTCAGCAATGGCGCCAGCCACAAGGTTGGCCACCCTGGAACTGTGTCTGGGGCGCGAGGCGGTAGGTGCTAGATCATGTGAAAACACTCCCACGAGCAGATTGCGCGTGCGCTAATTGTCAAAACCATTGCATGACTGTGCTGCTCACCTGCATCAAGTCTCCAGCCTGTTGTGCACCAGCCTCAGCAATGGCGCCAGCCACAAGGTTGGGGACAACAGCGCCAGGCGACACCAGTGCAAACACAAGCTGCAGACGCCAAGGGCAGCAGCAGCAGCAGCGGCAGGAAAAGCATACTGATCGCCAACAGAATTGTGCACATGTGAATGTAGTAGTTGCTGCAATGCCTGGGGCTGCACACAATGCCATGCATGATGAACTTGCAACAATTGTCACAGCATTGGTCGCAAGAATGTCGGGATCACAGAGGTGTCAAGTTGTGATTGCGTTATGTAACATGTTATAATGGGGCCGCACCTGTGAGATCTTGCCTACGCCGCTGACAGGGTTGAGGTCTGTCTGGCCCAGTGCACGCACCGCCAGCAGCGCAACCAGCAACGCCACAACCACCTTCAGCAGATATATTGTACAGCAGCAGCAAGAACCAAATGTTTGAAGTTGAGGTGAGTCTCCTTCCTGCAGACCCAGGCACAGCACTGTGCCAGCTGCAGCGCGCATTTCAGGAATCAACAGAGCATGACGGAGTTCCTGAAATCAGTGACCTAACCTGATCAGCAGTGTGACTGCACTCCAAAGGTGCCCGCCTAATCACAGCAAGCAGCAGATCATATGCTGTGGCAGCCCCAGCGGCAGCCGCAGACCAACGATGCCACAGCACATCAATTGCTGCAAGGCCAACACAACAGCACTACTTGCTAGCACACAAGCATAGCAAGCCTGATGCATTGCTCACCGCAATAAGTGGCTCATGCAGGGGCACGCCCAGTGGCAGCAGCACACAAGCATAGCAAGCCTGTGGCATTGAGGGTTAGGTTCAGGTTTAGAGTTGAGGTTCCCCCAAACCCTAAAACTCTGCTCACTGCAATAAGTGGCTCATGCAGAGGCATGCCCAGCGGCAGCAGCAGCCCCAGAATGCCACTGCACACCAAAGTGATGCAAGGCCAACACAACAGCATAGCAATCCTGTGGCATGATTGCTCACCGCAATAAGTGGCTCGTGCAGGGGCATGCCCAGCGGCAGCAGCGGCCCGAGAATGCCACTGCACAGCAGCTGCTGCAAGGCCAACACAACACCACTTGCTAGCATACTGGTAGGGGGTGTGGAGGTGCATGAGCTCTTCCTCATCGTCATACACACACCCTCCCTTGATAACTGATGCCGGTGATATAGAACATACCACGCATACCTAATTCATGCTAGAACACAAGCATAGCAATGCTGTGGCATTGCTCACCGCAATGAGTGACTCATGCAGGGGCATGCCCAGCGGCAGCAGCACACACGCATAGCAAGCCTGCGGGTTAGGTTTAGGTTTAGGGCACCCTATAACCCTTGCTTACCGCAATAAGTGGCTCATGCAAAGGCATGCCCAGGGGCAGCAGCGGCCCCAGAATGCCACTGCACAGCGCTGTTGACAGCACCAGCCCCGGGAGCCAAAACTTGGCTGAGAGCATCCAGCCGCCACCGTCTCTGCTGCTGCCTGCATCATCATCGTTGCATTGAGCTTCTTCTGCGCTGCCGTGAGCTGCATTGCTGCTGCCAGCGGCCCAGCTGACATCAAGCTGCTGCTGCTGCTGCCGGTCCATCTGCCAGCTGTCAGTGACGTTAACAATACTGTCATTGGCGTTGGAGGGACCGTCAACAGCGTCTGCATTATCAGGTAGGCTATTTGCACTGCCTGTCGGACTCATCTCTACGTTGCCCTGGGGTGCTGCCGCATTGCTGTTACTGCTCCTGCGGTTCAGGTTTGAATTTGAGCCTAAACCCTGCTCTGGATCTACTGCCCTCAGCCGTGCATAGTCACCTGCTGCTGCTTGCCAGCTGTTATTCCTGTCATTCCCAAAAGTCCCGCCTCTGCCTCTGCTGACCCTACCACCCAGCTTTAAGCCGCTATTCGTTCCGACCTGCTGGAGCCAATTGCAACCTGACTTTCGGGCCTTGTCCACAGCTGTCTGCAGCAGCAGCAGCCCAAGCTCTGAAAAGCAGTCGCCCAGTAGCAGCCCCAGAGACACCCACAGCAGCCAGCCTGCTGCTCCTGTTTGTGCATCCTTGATGCGGCCAGGCGCCCAGCCACGCGCTTTCGCGTGTGGCCCAAGCACACCCCACCCTGCAAGGCAGCGGGTGATTGCAACAATACAATAGATTATAAAACAAGTTCAGAGCTGAAACCCGGCCCCAGCACAAGCCGGTGAGCCAATAATCCGCTCGTGGGGGTCTCAGCAGGCAGTGGTCAGCGCCGGCAGTGGTCAGCAGCTACGCGTCCAGATGCGAGGTCACACACCCCACCCCCAGCACACCCCACCCCTGCACAGTGAGGTCAATGGTTGTGGCAGGTGCGTCACTGCGATGTTATAAACACATGTCAGTTGCTACACAAATTCGAGTCAGCAGCTGCGCGCCCACATGCGGGGTGACACACCCCGCTCTCAGCACACCCAACCCCTGCACAGTGCAGTTGATGGTTGCGGCAGGTGGGCACCACGATTGCCACCCAGCAGCAAGTCCCCATGAGCGGACCATCGGCTCGCTGACTTGTGCTGGGGTCGGATTTCAGCCCAAACATGTATTGTAATGTACCGCCATTGCGAGATACCTTTAACTGTGTCTGTGCATAGAGCTCAGCACTGCAGTCCGGAGCAATACGGGCATGTCAAGTTACACAAAGCAATGCCATGCCAGCCTTGTGCGCGGAATCTCACCTACAACGGCGCCTGCCATCATCGACCACGCTGTCTTGGGACCCATGATCATGCCCTGCAGCCAGCAGCAAACACACATACAGCTGTGCTTACGCATGTATGCACAACCACACCAACCCAATTGCTGTCTTGGGGCCCATGATCATGCCCTGCAGCCAGCAGCCAGCAGCCAGCAGCAAACACACATTGTGCACCACCACCGCTGGCCATATGTTATTTTCTTTGATTCATTAGATGCACTGCAGCCAGCAGCCAGCAGCAAACGCATATTGGACACTACCACCGCCGGCGCCGGTCATACGTTGTTTGGTTTGATTCAAACCTGCACCACAGTGAACATGAATGACACGCAAATCCACAAAGCAATTGGAGCATTGGATAGACATGTTCTGGTGAAAAACATAGTGGATGGCACCTGCCGTTGGTGCTGGTTTCAATTGCAGCACCCGGGCTTCCAACCGCACCTGGCCAATGTAGCCTGGCGATGGCTGCAGCACCCAGCCCCATGCAGTGAGGCCTGGCAGGCCCACCCAGTCAAACACGGGCAGCACACTGCAGCAGCAGCAGCAGCAGCGTTAGAACGTGAACAGACAGCGCCAGCTTACCCACCCCACCACCCTACCCTGCTGCTGCACAGTGTGCATATGTGCAGCAGTAGGCGAGAGTAGTACTGCAGTGTGCAGCTGTATTGCCGATTTGCAGCCTCACCACAAATTGTGCACAACATACTGCAAGTGCACCACCCAGTACCCCTCCCAGCGTCCGATGCAATTCCTGGGGTGCAGGGCCGATGGCGTTCTTATGCTATAGCTTGAAAGAGTAAGCATTACGATGATGATGCATCGCCAGCGCACCTGAGAGGCTTCACCCAAGCAGCAGCCAAGCAGTATGTGCCAGAGATTGCGAAGCACCACAGCAGCAGCCGCAGCCCGCGCCTCCACTGCTGCTGCCGTAACTGCTGCACATCTGCCTGCGCTGCTGCTGCTGCTGCTGCTGCTGCTGCTTGGCCAGCCGCTGTTGATGGTGTGCTGCCTGCCAGTGGCAGCGCATCCTCGGCGGTGTCACTCCTCTGCGGTTCGTGCAGCAAGCACACGGTGGCGAATAAGTTGGAGAGCAAGCTGTTCAACTTGAAAATAAGCGACTGACAAGCTCAAGTGCAAGCCACCGCATATGGACTGTCGACTGCGCAAGCAGGGAGCCCCAGAGATCCGCAGAAACCAACTGCCATAAGGAAGGATAAACACTGTTGACCAAAAGCCAGATGACGCTGTTATACTCACTGAGTGTACTGCCACCTCCAGATCAGGCCGGCGGCTGCTGCTGCTGCCGTTCATCCTGCCACCTGCATTGCCACCTACTGCCCCATCACCACCACCACCACAACTGCCAGCAGCTGCATTAGCTCCACCACTTGCTGCTGCTGCTGCTGCAGGCTCTGGCACTCCATGCAGCGTCCGTATGACGCTGGCTGTTGCTGTGCCTGATGGAAAGCGCAGCTTCTCCCAAATGATGGTCTGGTAGCGCAGCGGCACTGCCACAAACACTCCGAAGAAGGCTAGGCTGAAGCACCACGCCAGCAGCTGCCAAGGGGACAGTACAATGGGGCCGTCTGGGTGCTCGTTTTTGGTCAGCAGCCCTAGAGCAGGGATGATGCCCACTAGACCTGAGCGGGGGGGGGGCATGCATGCAGGGGCAGGATCAGAAATAGACAGTTAGCAGAGCAGTCAACACGACCAGAATAGCAGCGCACAGCTGCGGACAAAGGCAGGCTAGGCCAAAGCACCAGGCCAGCAGCTGCAACGTGGGAGAACCAATTGGGGCCGTCTGGGTGCTCGTCTGCTGTCAACAGCCCCAGAGCAGGGATGATGCCCACTAGACCTCTGTGTGTGTGTGGGGGGGTGAAGTGATGCAGAAGCAGAGCAGAGGAAGCAGCTCAGCAGATCAGTTTCCCCGCATGAGCAAGTCGACATGAGCAAGTCTACTGAGAGTGTGGTGATGTATGGCAGCGCAGCGGCACTGCCACAAACACTTCAAAGAAGGCTAGGCTGAAGCACCAGGCCAGCAGCTGCCAAGGGGGAGAGCAATATGGGGCCGTCTGGGTGCTCGTCTTTCGTCAGCAGCCCCAGGGCAGGGATGATGCCCACTAGACCTGTGCAGTCAGCAGCGTCCATGCAAGAACAGGATCAGAACTAGCAGTATGCAGCTAGCAGTCAGTAAACAAGATCAGGTGTAGCAGAGCATGCAGTGAGTGTCGATCGGCGGCACAGCTGCGGATAACGCAGGTTAAGCTGAACCACCAGGCCAGCAGCTGCAAGGGGGGGGGGCAAAACGGGGCCGCCAGGGTGCTCGTCATCTGTCACTAGTCGTATGGCAGGGATGCCCACTAGACCTGCATGGGGGAGTGAAGTGCTGCAGCAGCAAACTCGCATGCAGTACCGCACGGACAATGCATTGCAGGCAACTTCATGACTTCCTTGGGACTAGGCGGCCGCTGATGCTGCTGGTGTTCTACGCTGCAACTGCTAGCGCTGGTACAAGCACTGCTCCCAAGCTGCGCCTGCGACCACCATGTGAGCTGTTTGCTGCAGCCAGCAGCAGCATCAGCAGCAGCAACGCACCTGCGGCCAGCGGCATGGTGGCTGTCGCTACTGCTGTCGTCTGCACGATGACGTTCTCTGCCACCGTCAGGTGCTGCGTCAGCAGGCCCAGCGCACCCAGGCCCTGAAACAGGCCATAGCCTGCAACGACAATATTTGACAAGATTGTGGCAAGTGTGGTGGCACATATGATGAACAGTTGGCAGCACAAATGTAAACCAAACACTGAAACAGGCCATAGCCTGCCGTATAAACGCCGTACACGGTTGACAAGATTGGGCAAGTGTGGTGGCACACATGAGGGGCAGCTGGTGGCACAGATGTGAACTAGACACTGAAACAACAGCAACCATCTGGATGCTTGCGCCGCCTACAATTGATGCCGCACCGGCACCCAACACTGCCAAAGCACCACTGTTTCCACTGCTACACGCACATGCATGTGTATGCAAACTGTTGAATTACTGCTCTTATTGCTGCTGTCTGCTGCTGTGTCATGTTGCAGTTCAGAGCAAAAGTATGGCGCTGTGCTCTGCTCACCCAGTATGGCAGACTGCAGGCTACCCATCGTCACCCATCCCGTCTGCAGTCCAAAGTACATGTTGCTGAAGCACAGCACAGACCCCACCAGCAGCCCTGCTGCAAGCGCACGCAGCGTTAGCGCCTCCCCTGCTGCTGCCGATCCTGTCACTGCAGCAGCCATGCTGCCAAACCTGCTGTTGCAGTGACCTAAGAATGCTGCTGAAGTGCTGGGACTGCTGCTGGACGTTAGCAGCAGGCGCCAACAGTTTGGGCAGCTGCTGCGGGTGTGTTTGCTGCTGCAGTTGCTGCTGTGGTAAAGAGGCAGGACAGTGGGGTGTCCTGTGGTGGGAGGCGCAAACAATGGGCGCCTGTGGCTGCTCTGCTCAAATGGTGTTACACAGACGGTGCCGGTATCTGCTGCTGCTGCTGCTGCTGCTGCTGTGATGTGTGCTGGTTGGGGTGGGATCCAAAGGTTGTGAGGCTGCTGCCCGTGGTGCTGCTGCAGGCCTGCAGGAGGCAGCAGGCTGCGTACTGCTGCACTGGTGCGCTTGTGACTGTAGCTGATGCCTGCAGCCTGGCTGTTGCCACTCTCTGCATCAAACGTATGAATTCGAAACTGTTGATGTGGGCATGCAGGCCATGCAGAGCATATTGGGTGAACTCCGGTGAAGGCAAGCAGTACTACTGCTGTTCAGCTCAACGCATGCCAGAGACACCAGGTCGTTCTCACCTGCGTTGCAGACAGCCTCGGCTAGCACACTTCTACTATATATATCATCGTATCTCATGCAAACAGCTGGATCGGGCAAGTGACACAGCCAAGGTCCCACCCACAAGTGTGAGCAGCTCAAAAAGGGTGCAACGCACTGCACCCAGCGTCAAATAGCTATCTATTGTGATTCAGACGTTCAGTCAGACTGATAAGGGGTTTGGATATAGCAGGCAGGACAGTATAACCCTTGCGGTTTGACGCACCTTGGACCACTCTTCGCCGGCCCGACTATTTGAAAAGGCACCACCATGCCGATGCCACGACTGTCAGCATTTAAGGCATCTTTGTCGGTGTAGCTGCTTCATGAGAGCGTAGCTTGGCGATATTTGCCTGGTTTTGAGCAAGTGAGAAGCAGCTGTCTTTCTATCATGTCGCCCTGCCGTGATGCGCTTCAAGCAACGCGAACATGAACCTGAGTGTAGACGTTCTGCCGGCAATTGGTCCTCGGCCCTCTGTCGCATGCTCTACCAGCCCATGCTGACTCATGCATGCTGCTGCCCTGCAGGCTTTGCCAACCACCAAGAACTTGGTGGCATACTTCAAGGCAGCTCAAAGCAGCTGTACACCACCCAACACCTGCACAGCCTGCCTGTTGAGCATCAGCAGCAGGCGTTCCTGCAAGCAGCAGGCACTGCGTTTGCAGCAGCAGTACAGCATGGCAGCCCTACTCGCAAGCTTTGCAGCACCGCTTGCGACTGTGAAAGTGGAGCCAAGGGTAGCACGGCCCATCTTTCACCTGGCGCCTGCTGCTCCACGTGGCTGGATCAACGACCCCAACGGTGCGCAGAGGCAGCAGCATGACACATGCACTGCTTGAGAGACCATGTCATGGCTCTGCACATGCAAGGATACTGTTGGATGCCGCCTAGTCAGGCATGCAGTTGCTGAGGTTAACAGCGGACACTTTCACTTAGGACTGCTGTGAGCAGCAGCAGTTTTGGAATCACTGACTTGCAGACAGCTATATGTGTATTGGACAGCAGCGCTGCATCCGCTCATCAGTGTTTCTGCTTGCAGGAAACATGCAACCGCTTCTGGAACAACATCTGCTGCTTCCAACTAATGCCTTGTAGCCTGCACCTTCCTGCATACATCTGCATGTTGTGCTATGCTATAGAGCGTGCTGCGTCGTGCTGTTGCTGTGCATGCGCGGTCATGCCAACAGCCCTGCTGTGCTGCTGTGCTGCTTTCAGGGCCGCTGCTGCACAACGGCACCTACCACCTGTTCTGGCAGAACGTGCCCAATAGCTCAGAATGGAGCTGGGGCCTGGGCTGGGTGAGCAAACAGCAATTTATAGTGCAAGTTTGTCGTTTGACTGGAAACAGCTACTGTTGGAGTACAGTTCTGTTGTTGGATCTTCATCTGTATGACCACATGAGTGGAGCTGGGGGCTAGGCTGGGTGAGCGAACAGCCGGCCGGCTGTTGCGGCGCCGCAACCTGCCGCAACACACTTGCAGCTTGCAGCAGTACTTGATGATCAGTGATTTGCCTGTGGCCTATGGCTACGAAACAAGTGTGCCTGCAGGAACACTATAGAATGAAACGTCCTCCATCTCTTGCTACAATCAACGACTCCATTTCTGGTGGTGGGACCTTGCAGGAATGACAGCAGCATGCCGCTGCCGTCATTCCTGCAGGGCCCTGCCACCAGCAAGGACGTGGTGCAGCCGCCAGCCTGTGGCGCCAGCGCCCAGCTACAGACTCCTCCACCTCTTGATACAACTTCTAATGCTGCTGCTGTCCTTCCTGCAGGGCGTGGTGCAGTGGCAGCTGCAGCCTGTGGTGCCAGCGCCCAGCTACAGACCACTCCCCAATGGTTGTGCACACACTGTGTACTGTGTCTGCTGACACAGCACATCACTGCTTCCAGGGCAAGAGTTGTGCTACTGTGTGCCTGCAGGGTCACAGTAAAGTGAAGAGCCCTCCATCTCTCGCAACAATCTTGCAACAATTAACAACGCCATTGCTGGTGGCAGGGCCCTGCAGGAAAGACGGCAGCAGCATGCTGCTGTCATTCTTGCAGGGCCCCGCCACCAGCAAGGACGTGGTGTAGCCGCCAGCCTGTGGCGCCAGCGCCCAGCTACAGACCATCCCCTAGTGCTTGCGCACACTGTGCACTGTCTGCCGACACACCTCTTCCCTGCTTGTCCTACTGTGTGCCTGCAGGGCCACTGTAGAGTGTCAACTGCTCCATCTCTCGCCACAATCAACAACGCTGCTGCGGTGCTGCCTGCAGGGCCACGCCACCAGCAAAGACCTGGTGCAGTGGCAGCAGCTACGCAGCCTGTGGTGGCCGAGCCCAGCTATACTAATGGATTGTGGTGTAGAGTATCTTGCCACAATCAACAATACTGCTGCTGTGCTTCCTGCAGGACGTCGTGCAGTGGCAGCCGCAGCCTGTGGCAGTTGAGCCAAGCTGCAAACCATGCCGAAGCGATTTGATGTTTGCCAAACACTGTGTTCTGTGTCAGCCAACACACCTCATCCCTGCTTGTCTACTGCATGCCTGCAGGGCCACTTCTATTGGCTTGTGGTGTAGAGTGAAAACTGCTTCACTGAAGGGTCCGCGCTACCATGAACAACGCTGCTGCTGTCCTTCCTGCAGGGCCACGCCACCAGCAAGGACCTGGTGCAGTGGCAGCCGCAGCCTGTGGCGCTTGAGCTCAACTAGAAGCCATGCTCCAGTGGTTCTTGTTTGTGCCACCTGTGTCTATGTCTGTCGGCACACCGCATCCCTGCTTGTTTGCTGTATGCCTGCAGGGCCACTTCTATTGGCATGTAATGTAGAGTGAAAACTGCTTCACCTCGTGCTCAGCATTGGTATTGGTGATGAACAACGCTGCTGTTGTCCCTTTTTGGTCCTTCCTGCAGGGCCACGCCACCAGCCAGGACCTGGTGACGTGGCAGCCGCAGCCTGTGGCGCTTGAGCCCAGCTGCAAACCATGCCTCAGCAATTCGCCACACTGTGTCCTGTGTCAGCCAACACACTTCATCACTGCTTGTTCTACTGTATGCCTGCAGGGCCACGCCACCAGCCAGGACCTGGTGACGTGGCAGCCGCAGCCTGTGGCGCTTGAGCCCAGCCCGGTAGGCCTGGACAGGCACGGCTGCTTCTCAGGCTGCGCCACAGTTGATGTGGACGGCGTGCCAAGCATCCTCTACACAGGGGTGAGTGCACTGCAACTGGCTGCAATGTAATGGATGTGGGCGTGGCTGCTTCTTAGGCTGCGCCACAGTTGATGAGAATGGCGTGCCCAGCATCCTCTACACAGGGGTGAGTGCAGGAGTTGGCCGATTTATGCACAGTCAGCCCACACAGGGGTGAGCCTCACTTCTCAGGGCGGTTGCATCTGCTCTTCCTCTGTTGATTGTCTCTGTACCTGCCAGGTCATCCAAAAGACGCTAGATGAGATGGAGCCAGCAGGCAGCCACCAGCATGCACTCTGCACTTTGCACACTGACCATATCCTATGCTCTGCCTAATCTTGTGATTGTCTCTGTACCTGCCAGGTCAACCGCAAGACGCCAGATGAGACGGAGCCGGGACGCAGCCACCAGCATGAGGCGGCGCTTTGTACATCGACCATGTTGAGCCCGGAGCAGCCACCAGCATGCACATGCACTTTCACACTGACCATGTTCTATGTACAGTTCTGCTTCTCTTCTTGTGTTCTTTCCTGCCGCTGCTGCCAGGTGATCCGCAAGGCGCCAGAGGAGATGGAGCCAGGACGCAGCCACCAGCATGAGGCACAGCTGGTGGCAGTGGCTGCAGACCCAGGTGGGCAGCTGCGGCCAGATCTTCAGCAACAGCTCAGCGCTGCATAAGCTGCCACAGTCCGTTGTAGACCTGCCCCTTATTTCTCAGGTACTTTATTTTCCTGCGTATTGGGATGCTGTGTGTCACCTGCTGGCATAAGCAGAAGGCACAAGGCCACTTCCCTCTGCTGAAGGCCCCCTACAAACATGCAACTCACTCGCTGGTATTTGCTGTTGTGCACTGCCACCCAGCAGGCAATCCTGCAAGCTGTACCACCACGCATCAACCTGTAACTGATGACCCGAGTACCCAAATGGTGCAGCTGAAGCTGCCACGCCAGCTCCTGCAGCAGCACCCCCCTCCCCTCTTCAACAGCTCACATGCTCTGCCTTGCTCTTGGTCCGTGTGTACTACTGGTCCAGCAGTAGTCCAATGATTACCATAAATGTTACAAGTGTTACTCAGCACCGTTGGTACCTGCCTTACTGTGCTGCTGCTGCCACACCAGATGACCCCGACTTGAAGGATTGGGTAAAGCTGCCAGGCGAATTCCTGCCGCAGCCTGCTGCAGCACTGCAGCTAACCGGCTGGAGGGACCCATTTATTTTGGAACGGCCCAGTGGCAGCAGCCCCTGGTGGTATGTGATGGTGGGGGCGGGAGTGAAGGACAAGTGCGGCACGGCACTGGTGTACAGGAGCAGGGACCTCAAGCACGGTACGTGGGATGTTATGTTGATGTTTTGGATGTATGTATGCTTAGCAGTGCCTCCTGGCAGTTTGTGATTGCCTGCAGAAGATGTGTGATTGTGACCATCTGATGGTGGTGTTGTGGCATTGGTTGTGGCACGTGCCCCTGGTGATGCCCCTGGTGGTACGTTATGGTGGGCGCGGGAGTGAAGGCAAAGTGCAGCACGGCACTGGTGTACAGGAGCAGGGACCTCAAGCACGGTACGTGGGACGTTATGCTATGTTTTGGATATATGTGCCAATGTTTGCACGTGCTGCCTGGCAGTATGTGATTGCCTGCAGATGTGTGACAGCATGAGCATCTGATTGGTTTTGTGTCGTGGCACTGGAGGGACCCCTTCGTGCTGGAAAAGCCCAGTGGCAGCAGCCCTGTTGGTATGTGATGATTGGGGTGGGAGTGAAGGCCAAATGCGGCACATCACTGGTGTACAGGAGCAGGGACCTCAAGCACGGTACGTGGGGTGTTGATGGCTTGTTTTGTATGTATGTGTATGCTTGCACGTGCTTCCTGGTAGTTTGTGATTGCGTGGAGGAGTTTGACAGTGAGCATTTGATCGGTTTTGTGCTGAGGCGTTGGTTGCAGCACGTGCCCAGGTTGCTGCTGTGCACATCATGGCATTGAACTGAGCTCACAAGTGGATTGCGCTGCACCCCTGGTAGCCATGCTCTCCTTCTGTGCCCTTACCATCCTCGCTTCTATACAGCAACTCATCTCCTGTGCTGTTGCTGCTGCTGCTTTGGCTGCTGCTGCTGCTGCTGCTGCCGCTACTGTTGCTGCTGCTGCTTGTTCACTGCAGGCTGGGAGTATGTGGGCCCGCTGTGCGAGTCACCTGCTGCTGCCATGCACACCATGTGGGAGTGCCCCATCATGGCGCAGCTCAGCAGTAAGCCACCAGCAGCAGCAATCCCTGCCACCAATAACCATATCAATGGTCACTCCAATGGCCATAGCAGCAGCAGCAGCCAGGCCATCAGCCGCCACATGCTGTGCGTGTCACCAGACTACTGTGTGAATGTGCCGCTCTGCTACCTGGGCAGCTACGCAGCAGGCAGCTTTGAGCTGCAGCCTGCAGCAGCACCGCAGCGGCTGGACCTGGGTGACATCCTGTACGCGCCCAACGTACTGACAGATGCACAGGTGAGAGCAGGTAAAACGGTGATTCAATGAGCCCTTTGATCTGTACCCCTAACAGCTCTGAACTCGCAGCCAAGCGAGTGATTATCCGTATCTATGCGTCTCACTACCATTTGTGCCAGCGATGCATCCCATCCCATGCAGAGCCGCATCCTGCTGTGGGTGTGGACGCACAAAGACCAGCAACTGCACTGTTCTAGGAACATAATTCTCACCACCGTCCTGTGCCTGCTTGCACACCTGGGCCTGTCTTGCAGGGCCGCACTGTGCTGTCGGCATGGATGCAGGAGAAGCAGCAGCTGCTCTCTTCTAGGAACATTTTCCTCACCACCTTCCTGTACCTGCTTGTACACCTGGGCCCCTCTTGCAGGGCCGCACTGTGCTGTGGGCATGGATGCAGGAGAAGCAGCAGCTGCGCCCCGCAGGCATCTACGGCAGCGCCTGCTGCCTGTGCGTGCCGCGGCTGCTGTTCCTGTCACCAGATGGCAGCAGGCTGCTGCAGGAGCCCCTGCCGGAGCTGGCAGCGCTGCGGCAGCAGCACAGTGCATGGCACATTGGCACAGCGGGCCACGCCTCATCATCATCATCATCATCATCATCACCATCATCACCAGCAGCAGCAGGGAGTGGCGCTGGTGATGCGTTTGAGGCGCCGCTTGCGCTGCTGCCTGGTGTGCAGCTGCAGCTTGGCAGCAGCAGCAGCAGCAGTCATGTGGATCTGGAGGTGACGCTGACACGTGGCGAGACGGAGTCTGTGGTGCTGCTGCTGCAGCCGTTTGAGGGGCTGCCCGGCGCTGCTGGCGCTGGCATTGCTTATTGCTGGGCTACTGACACGCTGCAGGTGGGGCTGCAGCCTGCGCCAAACCTGTTCTTTTGTTACAATACATCACATGCTCCACTTACAGCTCTCACAAACAGGTGTAGAAACCCCAGTCAGGAGCCAACAGGAGGAACATGGGGTTGATATGTTTGTAGCGGACGGACACAGTCGCTTACTGCTGGGCCACTGACACGCTGCAGGTTGGGGAGTGCATGCTGCGCGGACCTTTTGTTTTGTTATGGTTGTAGGGGAGGGACACTGTTGCGTAGCTATTGTGCCTTCAGCTGCCTGGCAAACGGTTCACATTGTGCGAGGTTGCAAACATGATGGCTGCATGTACTAATACTTAGAGTACTTATATTTGGCTCCAATCACCATCCTCCACATGGATGCTATGAGCTACCTATATGATCACGGCGTCAGCACTCAACGAAGGAAGTAAATAGTAGCAAGTGATATGAGTCTTTGGCAGGTTGACACCTGCACTTGCGTTAGTAGTGCTGTGTGCGGTGAGAGGGTGACATTGACGTGGCCAAATGTGTGTTGTGTACTGCCACACCATGATTGCAGGTCATTCATTCCACTGACCTTGCAACGCTTGAGGCAGTAGCAGCCATGCCTGTGCCCACACCTGCTTTCAAGCAGCTGCCAGGTCCCACCCCAGAGGAAGCAGCAGTAGAAGCTGCGGCTGCTGCAGCAGCTGCTGCAGCCAGTGGCGTGCCAATGCGCTGCGGTGGACCACTGCTGCGTGGTAGCTCTGTAGGTACGGCAAGCAGCTGTAGCAGCAGCAATGGAAACGGCTTCAGCAACACTTCCGGCAGCAGCAGCAGCAGTAACACCCTCAAGATGGAGAGTGAGACAGGGTGTGTTGCTGCAGCTGCTGATGTGCCAGCAGAGCTGAAGTTGCGTGTGCTGATTGATGGCAGCTGCGTGGAAGTGTTTGCAGCAGGGCAGGCACTCGGCACGCGAGTGTATCGTGGGGACGAGCACCCATTAGACTACGTCCCATCCACAGCAGAGGGAGCTGCAGAGATGGGGCCACTGGCACAGACAGCAGAGAGGGGAAGTGCAGCAGCAAGGGGAGTGTTTGCTGACGGTCGTGCGGTGCATAGCACTGGCGCTGGCAGCAGCAGCAGCAGGGGTGAGATCCAGCTGGTGTGCTTTGGGGACGGCCCTGCGCAGCTGATCAGTGCATCTGTGTGGCACATGAGCAGCATGTGGGCGCCTGATACAGCAGCAGCAAAGCAGCAGCAGCAGCTAGAGGAGCTTGTGCCAGCTGCTGCTACTGCAGCAGCGCAGGTGCTGCAGGGTCTTGTGGCTGCTGAGGCTGCTGCTGTTGCCAGCGCAGCAGCAGCAACGATGGTGCTGCCTGTTGGGGAGCTGTCCTTGGCTGTGCAGATGCCAGGGCTAGAGGGCGAGGCTGCTGCAGCAGCTGCGCTGTCTCCAAGGGGGGCTGCGGCAGTGACTGTAGAGGCAGCTTGATGCTGCAGCCGTATATTGTCCCATCTTTACGCAGATGCCAGGGATAGACAGTGAGGCTGCTGCAGCAGCTGCGCTGTCTCCAAGGGGTACTGTGACTGTTGAGGCAGCTTGATAGCTACAAGCTTGGTTGCTAGAAGTGATGTACTACAGAAGTGTTTCTGTACAAGGTGTGCTGTGTTCTGAAAGTTTCTCGACAAGGTGTGCTGTAGAGAAACGACTGGACAATGTAGATTGTGCACTGGGTGAGAAGTTTGTGCTGTGATGGCGTGGGTGTACTGCTGCATGCATGCAATAGCATGCATGTGTACACATGTATGGACCCACCAGGTACAAACCGTGGCAACCCAACTGTGAGCCGTGCTTTTTCTGCACTGTGACAACTGTGTGTGATCCCCCAGCTGGTGCTGGCTGCTCTGTAGAGTTCTTGGCTGATGTTGCTGCGGCACATGCATCTGTGTTTGTTTTCCGCCAAGCGACCATGGCTGTGTTCTGTGTGTATGTGCTGTCATCAGTAGTCATCACTAGTTCTGCTAGTTCTGCTGTGCCATGCATAATGTGGCGAGTGAATCTTTCACTTGCCTGCTGCGGAAAGCCACACTACATGGTGGCCTGAAATTCAGATTGTGAAGTGACGGCCTTGACATGCGCGTATTGGTCATGCCAGTGACAGCACGTGACGGTAGCATGGCGGCCAGCTGTTGATCGCTTGGTGGTGCCTGGGCTACTCAATGGTGTGAGTCCCAATGGTGAAGGTTTTTTGTATGGAGTAGATACCGCTAGGTGACGCAGGCTTGCTGTTTTTGTATTCTGTGCCTTGTAGGTGTGTACTTTATAGATCATTGTTATGTCAGGTGCCCATCATGCATGCATGCATGTAGGACATCTTTTTACTTTCAGGAGGTTACTCATTTGTTTTGGCACTTTCAAGTGCAGGCATCTGTCTTGGTCTACACTATTTGCGGTCAATCAGTGCGCCTTCATCCTGTGCTTTAAGTTGCAGGTGGGATCCTTCCCCTGCAGGCGCGTAGCTCCCACTGGGAGCCTGGGCCAGGCTGACTCACGACGGTCCGCCACCCGTTGCACACGCGAATGGGGTCCGACAGAGCTGTGTGGCAGTGATGGCGCTTGTCAGGGTATTGAAATATATGACGTAGGTTCTCTTGTTATGATGGAACCTGCCTTTTCTGTTGGCTCTGTGAAGTGTCATACTTGCGCTGGCTATCAGGCTTGTGGCCAAGGTGAATGTTTTGGTACGTCAGTTAAAGCTGTGGCATCTGTAACGCACTGATACGAGATACCGTTGCAGATTGTGCTATGCTGGTTTGACTTTGCACCAGCGCTCGGCTGTCAGGGCACCAACCTGTTGTGCCTGTGCCAAGGGACTGGTACTGCTGGATCAGTACTGCCTGTGATCGGGGTCGCTGCCGTAGCTGGTCAGATACGTTAACTGGTTCTTGTAGGTAACATCATGCTGTAACTGTCGCTGCGGTTGTTCTTGCTTAGCTCGTAACACTGGTAGGAGCAAGCCCACCATCTCACACGGCATGTAGCCCGCTTTCAGCAATGTAGGCAGCTCATTGTGCTTCGCTGATACACAAGTATCTTGTAGACGTCAGTGAGCACCACGTGCTGCATGAACGCTGTTGATGCAAACTCGAGCCCTGCTGCTTGTCGCCAATTCACCTTCTCAGCACCTGGATTGCAGCTGCCCGAAGCTGAATTTTATTTTCTTTTGTTTGACCATCAAAACAGCAATCGAACTTCAGTTGAGATCACGTAACAGGCAGCAGCAGCACTTAGCCTAGCCTGGCAGCAGCTCATGTAGCAGACATGCCAAAACACTGAACGTCTGCATTTCACGCAACGTATCATAGCAAATTCGGCTTCATGGTCGGTGCGCTTTGCTCCCCATGGCCTACCAGCCTAAGCAGTAGCAGCAGCATGGCCCACCCCAGCAGTAGCAGCTACAGGACGTTGTTTGCAGCCAACAGTAGCGGCAGCAGCAGTGGCAGCAGCGCTGCGCCTGCAGGGAACCGTTGCAGATGTAGAGCCAGCGCATACTCAGCTCAAAGCAGCAGCCGGGTCAGCGAGCAAGCGTGCTTGCCATGGCACAGTTTACCTTGCAGTCGCATAGTAGCACCTATGTGCCAGCAGCAGCTGCTGCAGCAGCAGCAGCACTTGCAGCACTCTGTAACAGCAGCACTCCTGCAGCCTGCTGCCTTGACGTGGCAGCAGCAACTTGGCAGCAGCAACAGCAGCAGCATATGCAGTAGACGGGCTGTGGCCTGCAGCAGCATAGCAAATGGCACTCGCAACGCTTCCAGTTTCAGCATACAGCAGGCAGCAAGCAGTAGACAGGCCTTGTCCATAGATAGCCGGCAGCAGCAGCAGCAGCCACCATCAGACGGTGGACGATCACGGCTGCTGCAGCAACGACAGGCAGCAGCAGCATGGGAAGAAGAGCAGCAGCAGCAGCAGTGGCAGCAGCAGCAGCAATGGCAGCAGGTGGATGCTGTGGGTGAAGCTGGGGGTTATGTCGTGCCACGTCAGCGTTTTGTGCTGCGGCCCGCCAAGCGTTACAGTTCACGTGAGTTACTAACGATAATAATTTCATTCAGCTGGCGTTATCGATGTATATGTAACTGCTTCGGCTTCTGCGGTTGCATGCGTTTTGACACCCTTACTGCAGCGTGATATTGTTGCGGACAGCAACTAGCATGCAGTGTGTGACAGCACAGACAGGAAACTGGCTAGTGCTATATTTGGGGCGTTCAAAAGCTCACCTGCATGCAGCTCAGCAGCCAACACATGTACCTGTACACACTGATTGTGCCTACCCTGTTCTTATTGTGGCCTTGGTGTCATATCAGCAAGAAGCACTGCCTGCATCTGCTGCTGCACTATGCTACAAATCATATCTAAATCACGCCTACATGCCCATTTAATCATGCACTCGCACGGCATCACTGCTGCTGCTGCTGACCCATACCTGCCTCCTTCGCTGCTGCCAATCCTCAACCCCACAGCCAACTGGTTTACGCAGCCGCAGTGCAGCAGCATTGCAGCGCTGCATGCCGCAATCCTCACGCGCTGCGGCCAAGGGCGCTTGGAGTCTGATGCGCTGCGCTATCTGCTGGCCAGTGCCTCCAGTAGGAGCGATGCGCGGCTGGCGCTGTCTGCGCTGGGGGCGGTGCGCAGCGTGGCCGTCGCGAGGGGGGACATGGCGCCCTGGAGCGACTCGTTCGTCAAGACGTTTGTGCGGGTGAGTCGGTGAGGGCTCGTGGGAGGGGGTTAGTTTTGCAGGTGAGTGTTGCTAGGCACGTGCATGTTGCGTTGCTGGTGGCGGGAAGGGACATGGAGCCGTGAAGCTGCTTTTTGTGAGGACGTGTGTGGGGATGAGCGATGCGCGGCTGGCACTGTCTGCGCTGGGGGCTGTGCGCAGCGTGGCTGTTGCGAGGGGGACATGGCGCCCTGGAGCGACTCGTTTGTCAAGACGTTTGTGCGGGTGAGTCGGTGATGTGGTGCTGCTGTGTTTCTGTCTTGGCTCTTGCTCTGCACTTGACCAGCATGACAGAGCACCTGCACTGCACCACCCGGCACCTTACGCAGTACGCGCACAGTATATCAGATTCCTGTACATTTGCAAACCTCTGGTACGAGCGAGGGCGCACTGGGCAATGTTGCTTTGCCGCGCTTTCGCTCAACCTGTGTATGCGGGACCCTGTTTCAAGATGTTTGAGGCACTGCTTGCGCTGAACTCTGTTAATGCACCCTGCTGCATCTGACGGCTTGACAGCATATTCTGCTGCATTGCTGCATTGCTGCTCTGCATTCTTTAAATGGCAATCAACGTGCTGCTATGGGTTACGTTGCGCGGCTCGCATATGTTGTTGTTGATGTTAGTAGTGAGTCTGCCCTGCTGCTGCTGCTGCTCCTGCTGCTGCTCCTGCTGCTGCTGCTGCTGCGCCGCGTCTTTTACACAGATGGCTGCGCTGTGCGATGCGCACGATGTGCTGCTGTCCGCAATGCAGCGCCCCAACGAGCTGGGCCTTGTCTTCAAATGGAAGAGCCTCCTCGCAGCGCTCAAGCACTGGGGTGACCAGGGCGCAGCAGGCGTTGATAAGCTTGAGGCGATCGTATTCGCGATGGAAGCAGCGGGGCTGCGGCCTGATGCCAAGGCGATCTACGTGCTTGTACGTGCGTATGTGAATGCGCGGGAGTATGAGAGGGTGGATGCGGCGCTGGTGTGGTTTAGGGATCGGGGGGTGCGGCGGTTTAAGCCGGCGATGCTGCCGCTGCTTGCGAAGGCTGCGGAAGGTGGGAGCGAGGGGGCAGCAGCAGCGCTGGCGGCAGCGCAGGAGGATGGCAGTGGCGGTGTGAGTGATGGGAGTGAGAGTGATGAAGAGGGGTCGGGAGTGGACTCTAACCTCCTCGGAGGAGCAAACGAGTGACAACTTAGCAGCACTCTAGCAGAAGAGTGAGGGCCGGGAGGGTGGGGGGTTACATGTAGGGTCTGCAGAGGATCATCATCATCATCAAACTACCAGATCAAGCCATAGTCTGCAGAGGATGAGGGGAGTGAGTAGTGCTGGAGATGTTGGAGGGGTGTGGAGTCATCACTGGCTGTTGCAGCCATTGGTGTGCCATACCAGGTTGCTATGCGTAGCTGTGTCAGCTGGCAATCATACACCGTGGCGGTGGTGACATGCAAGCCCAGCCTTGAGTCCAGGGTTGTCGCGATTAAAAGCGTGCATCTGGAGCTGGTTTTTTGCACCGCAATGCACAGCATGGTGGGAAAGTAAGACTTGGTGGGCCCATGTAGGCGGATGGATGGCTTGCTGGGTGTGCGGTGCGGGGCGTGGTGTACGGCCACTTCCAAGTGCAATTGGCAATTGCAACACAAGCAGCAGCAGCAGCAGCACCATCATGTGCGCCCGGTAATGCTCAGGCATGCATGTTTTATATGGTTTGTACCTCTTCCTGTTTCGGTCGGTGCTTTTGATCTCAGGCTGTCTGCTCAGTCGTTTCGGCTAGGGTAATTTTCTGGCAGTGACTGCTGGTCATGGGCAAGCCCTGTACTGCTGCGCAGCAGCCTTAAGTGGCACAGCAGCCCAGAATAGGGCAGTCGCCGCGCACAGCGACTCAAATACGCCGAACAAATGATGTATGCGTGAATGATACGCGGTTGGAGGTGGTCATCACCCTTGCATTCAGCTGCTCCCTCTGACAGGCGGGTCCTCACGCCTTGCGTCACCGACCTGTGGCCGCAGCGCCAGTCGTGCATCATAAATATTGTTGGAACATGACCAAACTTTCAAAACAGATTGTGCGTCCGCGTAAGTCGTGCTTTACAGGAACCATACTTTGCTTGAAGGCGACCCAAAACCCATCCCGCAGGATAGTCTGACCGGCTTTCGCCCCGCCTTCTTCCAGGCGCAACACTCCTATAGAACCCGCATGATGTGTAAATCTGAGCGTGCCACGAACTGAGCTCGTGTGGCTGATAGCAGAATTGTGTGCTGCCACTGGGTGGGGTCCCCACCTGGATATAACTGGGCAACTTCTTATCGACACTCAAGCCTGCAGCTAGCAGTCCATGTAGTTTAAGTCAATCACATCTCCTTGCATATCTTTAGGCAACCCAGGTCAACAGCCGCGACAGTCTCACTTAGCTGCAACAACGCCTTAATCAGCTAGCAGACACCTGCACAAAGATGCGTGAATCAAGCAGACCAGCGGAATGCCAGGTGAGAGCATACGTCTGCGACATGTGCGGTGGGATCCGAACGCAGCAGGTTCGGCAGCGGGTAGCCTCCTCCCACGCTGCTCGCCCACACCGACCCTTCCTAACTTGTCCACAGGTGAATGGATGTGGCGTTGCGCTGAGCAAAGCTGACAACCGCTACTGCTGGAAGAAGCGGGCTTGCCTCGACTGCCTCAAGGTGCGGCCGCGGCCCTGCTGGGTCACCAAACCTCGAACGCAGCCCTTCGCCATAGCGTTCCAGGTCACCGTAAACCATGTTGCAGCTGAGACGGCTGTTCCGTCTGGGTCACCTGGATACCCACCCGTGGTGGGCCACCACCACGGGTGACCGTATTGTCCGTCACATGACCGCAGCAGCCAACGCCCGCAGTTGAACTGCCGCTATGAAAACACCATATCAATGTTATCAACATATTTAGCACGTCTGCACTGCTGAGGGAAGCACACCCATCCAGCCTGACCGCAATGCCCCATGCAGCTGTCACTGCCTTGCCAGTCCTGCACATACAGCAACTCTCAGATGACCCCAGCAGCCAGCCCACCTTCGTATTGTGTTCTGCACATGCTGCTGCACACAGGCACCTATCGTGTCCATCGGTGACTCTGATGTTGAGCAGCGCTTCTGCCAGCAGTGCGGTAGATTCGAACCGCTGTCACTTTTTGATGGTGACAAGCGCAGCTGCCGCAAGGGCCTGGAGCGCCGGCGCGCAACAGACAGGCGCAGGCAGGCAGCAGCAGCAACTACGCCACACTTCGGCATGCCTGGCGCCCACCAGGGCTGCTTCTGTGCTGGCTGCAGCAGCGCAGCTGCAAACTTCCAGATCGCTGCTGCTTTCCAGCAGCAGCAGCAGCATGCTGCGGCAATGTGGGGCTGTAGCGGCTTCCCCATTGCAGCACCTGCTGCTGCTGTTGCTGAAGAGGCCTTTGCAGCTGCGCCAGCAGCTGCCACAAAACGGCAGAAGTTGAGCCACAGCAGCAGCACCATCACCGACAGCCGCAACACCGCAGCACTGCTGAACCACGAGAAGCCCTGGGCTGCACAGCAGCAGCAGCAGCAGGGTGCTGCAGCAGCAGACGGCGACATGTTAGCAATGCTGCAGGCGTTCCAGACTGATCACTTGCAGGAATGGGTGACAGCAGAACTGGAAGCCGACTGCGCACTCGAGCAGCAGCTGCAGCAGCTGCAGCAGCAGTCCGCTGCATCGGCACTGATGGCCAACACAGGCGTTACTAATAACAACAATAACATGATGCCTGTCAGCTACCTGCCACCGGTTGTGGCTGGTACAGTCTGGCGTATGGACAGCGATACAGGCAGCAGCGGCAGCAGCGCTCGCACTGCTAGCGCCCCTACCAACATGCCAGCAGCAGCAGCACCTCCTGCAGCAACAGCAGCAGATGCAGACACCGTTTTGGATGGTCTGCTTGATGTGCTATGCAACGAGCTACAGGCACGTGCAGCGCCATCAGCGCCAGGCTTCAGCTTCCCTACTGTATCACAGCAGATCAACAACAGCCCAGCGCTGAGCGCTGCTACTGGTGGTGCTGTGCCACCAGCAGCAGCAGCAGCTGCAGCAGCAGCAGGCTGTGCAGACATCAGGACAGCACTCAACTCCATCAAAGCAGAGCTGCAGCACGTCACAGCTTCGCTAGTTGGCCACACTGCAGCAGCAGCAGCTGCAGCAGCAGCAGCGCAGGCAGTGTCGGGTGCAGCACAGATGATGCCAGCAATGCAGATGCAGCTACCGGCTGCTACTGCTGCTGCTGTGAACAGTGCCGCTGGTGTTGCTGTTGCGCATAGGCTTGAGATGCTGCAGCAGCAGATGGGCATGCTGTCAGGCCACATGGCACAGATGAGGGCAATGCAGTCAGCAGGGAGGTGGGATGCTGCTTGAGCAGACACTGCCTGCTACTGAGTAGTAAGTAGGCCACTTACTACTTGCTGAATGTGGCCTACTTACTACTTGCTGCCGTCGTCGCTAACGAGTGAAGGTCTGTTGGATGTGATTACAGCAATGTTTGATTATAAACAAGACGTCTCTGTGGCTTGAGCGGAGTGGAGACTCCTTTGGTGGTGATTTGCAGAGGCGGAGTGCGGTGCGTAGCTTGTTATCTACATGCGCGGTTTAGGGGCCAACACCGCGGAGGTTTTGTGGTTTGCTGAACGTCTGGGGTTTCATGCCAGATAAACATGCACCTTTCATGCCTTGTGAGTGCTTCCTTATCGCTTGACGTCTGGTGGTCTGATTGCTTTCGCTCAACTCTGGGAGCAGCACTACTAAAGCATGCAGCACAGCGTAATGAGATGCTACAGCACTTGTGACATGTCATATAATACGGTTGGTGGTATGCGGCCAACGTTAGCATGGATTGAAGCATTAGTCGTATTGCACAGCTGACATACCTAGCGGCATCAGCTGGTGGCCTGTGTGCTTGTGTGTATTGAAGACATGCAGCACCAGGTGCGGATGTTTGCATGTGTATTGGTCAAACATTGACCTTGATTTCTGGTGTTTGTGTATGACGTACAACACTTGGTGTGTGTGTGTGTGAAGTACAACTCCGGGTGTTGGTGTGTTGGTATATATGTCAGCTAGTTAGTGCAGCGCTACTGTGATGGCACATGTGCTGTTCTGTGTAGCATTGACCGTTCGTAGGCTGTTACTACATGACTAATGTAGTAAAAGGATTGGGCTAGACTAGTTGAAAAGGAATACGTAATTGAGCACTGCACAACACAGCATGCATGCAGTATCCGAAAGCAGACTGTTCGGCCAGCATGTTATGACGTTACTTTTGTGTCCGTGCTGTTGAGTTGGGTGTGGTTGCCGTGGCCCTCCTCCTTCGGGATTTAGGCATGCACAGCAACAGCTGAACAGGATGCTGCATGGTGTTGGATGCAGTGCATAATGACAACTAATTTGAGGTCGGGGGATCGTCGTGCGGCGTCCCCTGCTCGCGTGTATCGGGGCTGCAGCACTGCTGGCAGCGCCAAACATGATGCTCCATAACACTGCTGTACACCAACCTGGCTGTGGTCTGGGAATGTGGCTTGCTGTTGGATGTTGGGAGTGAAATAACAGGGTAGCAGTAGCGCTGCTTACTGTTCTGGTGAATGTTGCGGGTTGTGGACTGCCTGTTGTTTTGAGGCAGGTGTGGTCGCGATGCTGTCCTGTCGCGCGCACAGATGGCAACCAATGTATGCCGGCAGTGCAAACACAGCACGTGCCGCAGCTACAGCTGTTTGGGTGGGCGTTTGGGGTTTGCTTTCCGCTGTTGTACTGCTGTTTGTGTTGACGGTGAAAGCAGCGATTGCCGTTGGTGCTTCGGCACTGTGTGCTATCGGCGCACGCAGTGTCTCACCATCGGGTGTTTGCGTTGACAGCTTGCAATGCATTGGAATGCCTTGGTGCTTGTGTGGCTTGTCCGGTTATGTGTTGCTTAGCTGCTTTACGTGATGCTGTATCAACTTGTGTACATGCAGCAGCAGCTGCGGGCAGCTGGATGTCAGTCGGGCAGCTACTCGGCAATAAAACCTAACGGTATACAGGGCCTATCAGCCGCTGCAGATGCTTACGGCACTCGTTTTTCTTTTTTTGTTGTCGTAGACCCCTGCAAAACTAACGCATGTGCAGCACACAGGTTCACAATCCTGTGCGCTGCGTGGCCAAAAACATGCGGCATACTTGTGAAGAGACAATAAGCAATCTGGCATGTGCACTGCAGACGCGTGCTGCTGCTGTGTGTGCCTTGCTAATACTAGATACTAGACGTCAGGGCTGCATTGCGGATAAATGGGCTTGCCAGGAGATGCTAGTTGTGGGTTGCTTGCAGCGCGGCTGCTGTGATCTGCTGCCAATGCTGCCAATGCTGCATCGTTTGTGCAACAGCGCAGTCGCACTGTTGCAGTTGCAGTCGCGCCTGGCTAGGTTGGAGTTTGCATAGACCGCAGTTTGGAGCATATGGTGTGAAGTTGGGCGGCTGCATATTGTGCCAAGTTAAGTGGCTGTTTCTTGAATGTGAACGCAGCAGATGCGTGTGTACACCTGCGGGCACTCCATGCTGGTGCTTCAGCGCCTGACTACAAGTGCCTGCCTATGCTTGAGACTGCTGGAATGCACAGCAGCTGTTGCATGGTTGTTGCGTTGTGGCTTCGGGTTGACGTGGTTGGCCTTTCAGCGTACTAAATGATGGAATAAATGAAGTGCTGGTGTTATCGCCTGGTGTTGAAGGGCTTGCAGTACCTGTAGCTGCAGTGGAGCTGGTGGCAGAGTTGCAGGGCAGCAACCAGCAGCTGCTTTGTCAGGCCTCTGTGGTCAAGCATTGCAGCACGTGACTACCGCATACACTACTATTGGTACTACTGGACATTGATCCGTCCTGGTTTTTTTTCCGAGTTCGGACTGTGCGTATGCTGCTAGCAGGCGTCGTCAGGCTGCTTGTGGGTTTCTCACTACGTGCTTGCAGCACTGGCGTATCAGCTGCGTCCCGCAGCAGTTACTGGCTTTGTCTTTGGCTGCATGCCCGTAGCATTTGCATACCTGCTGCCTGAATCAACGCACTTGACATGTGTCATTGGCTCAACTGTAGCAGCATTTTAATATGTGCCGGGTTTTGAGCTGCTTGCCGCTCCAAACATTTGAAAAGCAGAGTGTTGGTCTCTTTGAAAGGATGTGTAGCCCATTTATCCGGAGTCGACCGAGGCTCCAAGGCTGCTGTGCCCCAGCTGCCGTGTATACTGTTGATGTGTTTGGCTGTGTGCTTCCAGCACTTGCGTATTGGCTGCAGACCTGGTGCATGCAGCTATCTGATACATAGCGTCCACACAGCAGTCCTTTGTATCGTCTGCTTAACAGGATACATCCACACCGTTGAAAGTGTGCTTAGCGACCCCCACCCCAACTTTTCCTAAGTGCTGTCTGCGCCCAGATTAATCCTGAATGTTCTCACAGATCACCTCGCGGCACCCGCTGCAGCTTTGCACACATGTATATGACATATTACCATATGCGTTGCGCGTATTTTTGCGACGACATCGCAGCTGTGCGAGCCAGCAGCCCGGTTAATGTCATCGCGATCGGCGTGCAGCAAGGCTACTTGCTGCCAAATATTACACTAACTTTCGATAATAGTTATCGATGTTGTTTGTAATGGCACACCAGGCAGACCGACTGTGAAGGCGCTGTAATCATACAAAACATCATTGTTTGCGACGTTGTCGACGCAGAAGTGCGAAGACTGCATTTGTATAGGTTACATAATAACAATTATTGCGTGATGTGATGCATGGTGGAGAACGCGTACTGCAGCTGCGGGCAGACCGGTCGTAAATCGTTGCGGTGCAGCTGCTGCAGCAGCGACTTTGTAGGCCCGCGCCTGTCTTCAACACTTATAACCCTTGATACTCCTTTTCAATTTGTGGCAGCCTCGTCAACGGCGTAGTCCTCGCACTGCCAGGCCTGGGCCCGTAGGGCCCGTAGGGCCCGGGCCAGAGGCTGCATCATTCGCCGCAGCACGCCGTGAATATCGTTGTTTGTCATCTTAATTCGCTATGTCTGCAACCGTAGCTTGCCACACGTGCCGTGCCAACCGGATGAGGACCCTGCAAGTAAACCACAACTGCAGAAGCACCCTTCTTCTCATCATATACGGCGTACAGAGACAGTGCTGCGCACTATTTGCACATCCTCGACTACGTCCGTGAAGACTCAAGCCTGGCGCACCTTATATGCTATTCGCACCTTATATACTATTAAATACTATCACTTAAATAACTTGCTTCCGTTTTCATGCATGGATGCCCTTTGATTTTGACAGGGCTGCCACATGTGTGCCTATTTTCACACACACCACATATAAGCCTGATTATGCAGTGTTATTAAACATTATATGTTCTTAGAATCTTACTTCGAGAGTCAGATGGCGTGATGGTGGCGCAGCCTCAACATACTGGCCTTACCGGTGGTACTGCCAGAACCACTGTCATGACATGTCTGTACAGCATGCCTGCCCCATATAACGTTGCAGTGGCACGATATATGCTTTTACAAATGTGCAAACTGGTTCAAGGTAGCGGCCCTGCTTTACGTCACAACAACTTCTTCGCATCATACACTATTCGCCTACGTACGTGGTCATACTGTATACAGCTTGTGTGAAATGATTGTATGCAATCGACATTAAACATGTAAGACTGGCTATATCAGTGCTGCTTTACTACGGCGCATCCGCTTTTGCCGCGCATTCCCGCGTGGCTCCGTGGAGCATCGATGCTTCATATCAAGCTCGATTTCTACGTCTCAAGCTATCAACTCGAGGTTGAGCGAGCTACTCAACCCATGGCACCCTCTTAGGGCAGGGGGTGCCATGTCTCTAGCCCTTTGCACTACTGCTCAGCAATGCTGCTGCAGCATCCTGGCTCCGTGGAGCATCGATGCTTCATATCAAGCTCGATTTCCACGTCTCAAGCTATCAACTCGAGGTTGAGCGAGCTACTCAACCCATGGCACCCTCTTAGGGCAGGGGGTGCCATGTCTCTAGCCCTTTGCACTACTGCTCATGAGCACTGCTGGTCAGCAGTGCTGCTAGCAGCAGCTGCTGCTTACGCTAATGGCATGTTTGCCACTAGTGCGCGCCTTTGGGCAATCCTCTACCGCTTCGGTACATGGCATGTTTGCCACCACTGCGCGCCTTCGGGCAACCCTCTACCGCTTTGGCACATGGCATGTTTGCCACCACTGCGCGCCTTCGGGCAACCCTTTACCGTTGATACCGTTGGTGGCAAGCTGCCAAGTTACTTGGCAGCACACGCGTCAGGGTACCTCCGCTTGCATTCGGTTTGATGCCCACCCTGGCTTGGCGGGGAGTGGGCTACGAGGCAGGTGGCCAAGCAAAGTGGATGCTATGCTTCCACGAGGGGTGACACGCGACAAGGTCCCAGCTGCAGAGCTTCAGCTCTGCAGTTCCTGGCCGTGGCAGGGTGCCAGGATTCTATGGGTTCAAGGATGCTCCACCACAATGTTTCCCTAGTTCCCTAGGCCTCATACATGAGTACTATTCGCTAAAGAATATTCATTGTACTGTTCAGTACAACCCTCCACGTACACGTTTCAGCTGTGTCAATTTGCAGTTGCTGAGAGGTGCTTGTGTTGTGGGTGGGGGTCGCACACACACATCCCCGAAGGGAGTATGTGTGAATCTTTGACTGTAGGTGCTTTGTGATGCAGCACTGTTTGAGTTCACTACAAAGAAATGAAAAGCATAGGCATGCGTGCCCAACACAGAGGACTTGTATTGCCATCTACCTACCTGCATCAATGCATCGGTGCGGTTATGGTCCACTGAACATATTTTGCTACAGCTTGTGTCCGTTGCGTTCTGATTTGACACAACACTCGTCAGCTGTTGGGGTGCTGTGTCTGGTGGGTGTGCATTGCAATGCTTCGCGCGGCTGTGCACTTTTTATTGCATATGCCATTGGTGATGGAGACTGAATAGTATTAAGGGTTAACATGGCCTTGGTGTTCAATATTCATTGTTGCGCTGCCATTAATTGAAACACAAATTCATACACAGCAGCGGCTCTTGATAAGCTCTGCTGAGTACTGTATTGTGCATGCTACTACACTCATTGACTGGCCCTTCAATCAATGCTGTATGCACATGAACACAGCCAAGACTGCCTGCGGGCAGCACTGCCGTACGTAGCACCTTACTGTTGACTGCTGGTCGTGTTTCAGATTGTGAGTACTCTCTCAGTGTCCGGTTAACCGGACAACAACGTTGCAACGTTGCAGACAGCACATACACGGTACGGGGCGTTGAGCGCGGGTCCATGCTCAACATGCACTGCATGCTCTTAAACTAGCATTGCTACGGATCCCAGTTAGTTACTGCTGAGCAAGTTGCGCAGTGTAACAGTTATTTCCGCGAGGCGCGACAGTGCTGCAGACTGACACGGTGTCAATCAAACACTGTCAATTACACACACAAACGTGTCAATCAAACAATAATCCAGCAGCAGAAGTTACCACAGTGTGGCATAACTGACATAGCAGCACAGCCGACACACACTGTGCACTTACTGTGCTGGTGATTTTTGCTACTTGCTGCTGCATAAGCAACACACTAGTAATCCCTTCTACTGTGATCATGCATCATGTTCACAGTAGAAGGGATTACTAATGTGTTGCTCATGCAGCAGCAAGTGCACGGTGCGTGACTTGCATGTTGTGTGAACATGCATTGGGAACAATGCTCCTCTAACACTATCATAGTAATACGGTGCGTGACCCTAAACGAAAATAGTTGTAGGCACGGTGCGTGACTTGCACAACATGCAGCAACAACTGCTTACTTGGCAGTGCCAAGTTGGATGCTGCAAAGTCACTTCACATAGGATCCAACGTCTGCTGGAAGGAACCCCCTGCCACATCACATGCTGCATACCTTTTACGTGCTGCATACATTTTACATGTGTTGCCCCGCGGCAGGGGTACCCGCAAGATGGCGCGTGGCCGGTGACGCGCCGGGTGCCTGGGCTCCTGGCGCACTGCTGTGTAGATCCAGCAGCAGGGAGCAGGCACTGCGAGGACTGGGCAGCAGGGACCCCGACAGCCGTGCTGCACGCTGTGCAGGGTACGACAGGCTGGTATGCTGCGTAGAAAGGGAAACCTGGACAGACGGGGAGGCCAGGAAGAGCTGGGGACCAGAGAGTTACACGGCTGCTGTCTGGTGCAAGCCAGTCAACACAGGGCAATCCCTGCTCCAGTTTCTGCGTGCTAGTGCACAATCACAGCCTGCTACAGCAGCACTGTGGCACTGCACTGTAATACAGTGGTTTCACGTGGATGGGCTCATTGGCCTGCACTGAAAACGCATGCGCTATTTATAGTCCTGGCAGAACTCAACCACAGCCACACAACTATGTGGCTGATGCTGCCCTCAATCCCAGCCGCAACAACATTTGTGGTTGGAGGCTTGCTGTCCACACAACAAACCCTGGGACAGGGTGCAATGCTGGCCAAACTTGTCACTTCGCACTGCTGGCACGCAAACTGTCTCTGCCCAGAACTTGCAGGCCAAGCATCTGTTCACGAAAAGGACCAGAACAATCATTTCTATCCATAACAATCTACACAAAGAGACCAACTTTGCCTTGATCCAAGCAGCACTGCCATTCATCCGCGGGTGATACCCACGTGTTGGCATCCACGCAGACCGAAATGCAGCCACGCTCCGACAAACCAGTGCTGTTGAAATACTATGATGCTTTGCAAACCAAACTCATGCCAAAGCAGTTGTCTGTGGACAACTGCATAGCCTGACTCTCGGAACGTTCCTGCAGCACGAATCCTGATGCTCCAAAACGGCACCAAGCCAGGGCTGACAGGCAACGAAAACATGCACAAGACTAACCACGCAGACTTAATATGAAAATTACTGCGACCATCGTCGCCGGACCCACTTTGTGTCACTGTTATCGCGGGTTCCCACACACGGGTACACCTGAGCTACATCAAATCGAGCACACGGGTGAGGCAACTGGCGGGACCCGCCCGGGCCCGACCACCAGTTGTCAACATTCCTGCTGTGCTGTAATCTCTTCTGCGCCTACAGGTGTGTAACACGGTGATGCTTGACATGCTGGACGGCTTGCTTTCATGGACAGCCCACTCGGAGCGCCAGCTGGCTCCTGCAGGAGGTCTGGGCGGGTCCCTCCTGGTCCAGCTAAGCATTGCAGCTAAGCATGTTGCTGCTGTTGTTGTGTTCCTGGCGTAAGGTCCGTCAGCTGCGGGCAACCCGTGGCGATGCCACGGCCATGCACACATGTGAGCAAGCTCTCGATCGTTTGCATGTTGGGCGCTTGAGGGCGTAAGGTCCATGACATGGTGCACATCAGAGTGGCTTCTTGGCTTCTGAAGTGTCTACAGCTGCCCTTTCTCTCACCAGGGCCCTCCGCCTGCCCCGAGGCCTTCACAGATGATGCCCCTAATTTAGCTGATTATGATAGCGCGCAGCGTCCTCTGCCTGTCTTTGATGCTCTCGATCGTTTGCATGTTGTTGGGCGCTTGAGGGCGTAAGGTCCATGACCCCAGCCCTCACCTGCATTGAACCGAGCCTCGTGTGTTGTTTGCCTTTGATGATGCCGATCATGTTGCTGCTTTTACATGGGTTCCGTCTAAATCCGCTCTTTGACAACAATTGTAAGACATACAGCTGCTTGCAGGACAGGAGTCTGCTCTGCAGCAGCAACCGCTTCAAGCATGATGCTGCAGCTGTGTTGTGCTGTGCATGCATCATTCAAGCACAGCCTGAGGACGTCTCCATGCATTGTGCTGCTGTCCAAAGTACTTTTATGATGCATTTCACCACAGTGTGATTTACTAGAGCAGTGCAGCGCATGCAAGTGCAGCACCGCTAGGATACCTGAGAAGACAGGGAAGGGGGTGGACACTCCCCCCAGCTACACGACCTCCCCCCCGGGGCGGACAGGTTCCCGTGTGTAGCTGAAGAATCTGATTGCACCAGCGTGTTCCGCACGTTGTAACTACACGTTCTAGACCAAGTGAATTTTCAGGATTTTTCGGCTACAAGATACATGCTGTTGCCAGTTCCTCCACTGCGGCTGGCTACAAGATACGCTGCCAGGTACAAAGCTTGCCAGAATCCCCGTGATTTTTCTGTAGCTGGGTGGTAACCCAGGGTTCTTGATGGTGCTTACCAGGTTTTTCGAGCTGGATGTGGCAGCTACGTTCGTTTTCATGTCCGGCCTGGGGGTCCTTATAAGGAGTTCCGTTCCTTGCATGCTGCACCCAGCTACAGCTGTAGCAGGGCAGAGGCAGTAGCAGCAGTAGCAGCCAGGATATTTCAGGATTTCCCAGGATATTTCATCTACAGACTACATGCATCATTGCGGATTTCAGTGGAGGCTGAATACAAGCTACGGGGCCAAAGTGACCAAACTCGAAACTTTCGTGTTTTCGCTGTAGCTGGGTGGCGCCCCGGGGTTTTCGGTCACGTTCTTCACGTTTGTCGAGCTAAAATTTTCAGCTACAATCGTTTACATCTCCGCCCCGGGGGGGAGGTCATGTAGCTGGGGGAGTGTCCACCCCCTTAGACAGCTGTAGGGCACCTCTTGTTACAGCTGGCACCCCATACGGTGCAACAATGCTGCCTATGAAGGGACAATTCACTATTACTACTGCTGCTGCTTTAAATCTGACCCATGTGCTATAGCACATAGCACATGGGCAGGCTGTCCTTGCAAGCCTGCCTTGGTACATGCTGTCCTTGCAAGCCAGTTGTGGTACACAGTTGTTGCCAGCTGATGCCGGGGCGCAATGGACCCCTAGGCACGCTGCATTTCAATTGACTTGCACACGAGGCGGTGTGAAGCACAATCATAATGGCCATTCAAACAGATTTTCCAGTCAACCTGGACCTTGCCCGGCAAGTGCTCCCAAGTGCGCCCACTGCAAACGTCATACCATATGCTGATCATGCCAAGAAACACTGCAACACAGCAGCTAGACTGGTTACATGTTCATGCGGAATAAGGGTAACTCGGCTCTCGTCGATAAGGGGCGGCAAGGAAGACGAAGGGCCGGTGGGTTACGCCAACAGGCCTCCTTGTCGGTCAACACAGCCTATCAGCAATGAGGGATACTTATAGTACACAGGCAGGATGCAGAACAATGCAGCTCGCGGCCCCATTGGGCACACGACGAAGAGACCACGACACCAAAGTGACAGTGCCATGGCAGTTTATTGGGCCACTGGCCAGTAATAAACTTCAAAGGAGCAGCAGATCGGTTGGAAGCATGGCGCGATCACTTTACTACACGACACAACAAGGATCGGAGCAAGTTACGAGGCATTTGCACGCCTGCGTACGGGTGCCAACTGCCTGGACAAACTGAAGCTGGACTGACTCACATAGGCCAGCCACAAGCCATTGACAGCGCCCTCACAAGAAGCTTGTGCATACTGCATTCATGCAGTTGAGGGCATGCGGCTGCACACACACACTGCTAGCACGACTTCAGAATGCCGAGTGTAACTTACTGAGTGTGGTGCGTCAACCTGCTGACACAAGGAGTGCATAGCGCAAAGGAAATGATAATATTTGCACTATTCGACAATTCTAGGAGGCTAACAAGCTGTTGCTGCTGTCTATGGCAGTGAACCACTCTGGCTGACTATTTCACAAAGAACTTCATACCAGTCGGCCATACTGCACCACTGCCAATCACCTGCAGCACACAGGTGCTGCATACTACTCAAGCACTGTAACGCTAACTAGTATACTTGCTGGTACTGTACCAACGTACCGTACCGATAGGGCCCCTTGTCATTCAATCCCACAGAGCCAGCAGGACCAGCGACGCCGCCATGAATGCCATGCCGCAAATCACCCCACGATACACAATACGGCCTTCCTTGTCATATGACAGAGCGCGAGGCAGCAGCTCGTTGAAAGACACCGCAGTCATGATGCCGGCCACCTGCACGACAACAGCCATGAACTCATCAGATGGCGGCAGTGGCGTCCTCGCGGGTTAGGCCATCAATAGTGCTGATCACAGCCGAGGTTGAGTCTTCCTTTCATGTCTCTGCTCATACGGTTGCAAGTACACATGTGCAGTGCAGCAGGTAAGACCAGGTTGCCATGTGTGAAGACTTGATATGCACCACCTGCAGCAGTTGTAAACGAAGCAGCATCACCCAACATGCAAGCGAGCACGCGTACATGCATGGTGGCAACTCACCAATCCCATGATGACGCCCATTGCAACGTCGTCCATGTGTCCCGACTGCAACACCGCATAGCCAAGCAGAGCACCAATGGGCTCCGTGATGCCAGCGATTGCAGCCCACATGATGCCCTTCCACTTCTTGCCGGTGGCAAAGTATACAGGGATGGTGACACAGATGCCCTCTGCACAACATGTCAAGATCAGCAACGAGAGGAGGCGGCAACAACAGTTGAGGGGCAGCATCCGAGATTCACGTAACATTCACAGGAGTGCGTGCAGCTACATGCCCATACATTGCAGTGCAGCGCGAGCAAATTTGCAACACCTAGCACTTTGCCTGAATGCGATGCCATCTGGCTGGCACTGAGCTTTGCCTGCGGTTGCCTTCACACCCATGTGAGTAGTACATTGTGCTGCATCATCTTTGCAATCTTTGCAATCTGAGTATCCTGCAATCCTTCACACCCACACCACACCTGGGATGCTGCAGATGACAGTCATTGTACCCACATGTTGACCACGCTGGGTGCATTGCTGCATGTGCAGCAGCAGTTCATGGCACTGGCATGCGCCGTGCAATGGTTGCAGAGCTCCTAGAGTTTGTGCTGAAGAACAATGTAGTTACTGTGCAAGGCAAGTACTACATGCAGATTGTTGGGGGTGCAATGGGCACCAACTGCATGCCACCAGCACCGCAGCTCTACCTGGCCAGGGAGTGGGAAGGTGTTGCCAAGCAACGCTTGGGCAGCGACTTCCCCTCTCTGTTTAAGCGTTATATCGATGATGGATTTGTGGTTTTTGAGGGCAGCGAGCAGAAACTGCTTGCGTTCATCAGTTTGCTCAACACATTGTTGCCGAACATTAAGATCACACACAGCTACAGCCAGTTTGAAGTAGATTTTCGTGACTTGGTTGTCTATAAGTGTATGGAGGATGTCTGCGATGCAGATGGCAGAGTGCGTATCAAGGTGCGCACACACCAAAAGGTACTGAACAAGTACCTTTACATCCCACATTACTCTTTCCATCCACCTAGTGTGTTTAGTAGCTTCATCAATGCAGAGTTTATTTGGTATGTTGTCACTAACAGTGACGAACACTGGTTTGACTGCATGGTGCGAAAATTTGTGCACCGGCTACGCCAGAGGGGTTACCCTCAGCGTCTGCTAGCCAGCATCACCAACCGAGTGCCGTTTTCATTGCGGCACAGGTACCTGTCTGTGAGCAATAGCAGCACAGCTGCAACTGCAAACAGCAAGCCTGTCATGGTGGTGCCGTATGCACAACTCATACCTGAGCTGCGGCTGCAACAGTTGCTGCGGGGTGCATATGATATTGGCGGTGGAGATCTGCATGCTGAGGTTTCAGAGAGACCGATTGTTGCATTCACAAAAGGCAGGAACCTGGGGTCATTCTTAGTAAAGGCCAGTCACTGACTGGCCGTTTTTGGGTGAGGTCACTGGCCATGTTGCCAGTGGCTCTCACCCTGTGTTCATCATCAAGACCTCATGGTTTGCTTTTGCAGTGCAGTATTGTACAGGTTTCGAGCCACTGGCAACATGGCCAGTGACCTCACCCAAAAACCTGCACCCTGTTGTTCTGATGGCGAGTATTTGTTGATTCTGTCCGTGTTCACAGGATTGAAGCCTGATGAAGGGTGAAGAGCCCGAAACGCGTCGCTATCCATGTAATACGACAAAACAGAGTCAACAATAGTCTTAACTTGTCTCAACAGTAGCTGTACCCAGCCGCACTACGCTATTACTTTTCAAAAAGACGCCAAGACATCAGACGTAGAGGCAGGTTTGCAGGAAGAGACGCCGCGTAACAAAGCACATAGCAGGAAGAAGACAAGCAGGCAAGTCTCAGAGGCTCAGCAAGGTATGAGCAGCTTCGGGTGCACAGACACATGCCATGGGCTGGCACCGTAGGAGTGGGACAGGGCACTGCACAAGGCTTAGGAGTGGGACAGGGCACTTCGCAAGGCTTGCGAAGCAATACAGATTGTTGGATGCACCAAAGCAGAGCAATGAGCCAGAGCTGATGCTCTGACAAGACACCATCAGTCACCAAGCACACCTACTTGTGCAAGGCGATGGCCACGGCGATGAGGACGCCAGTAGAAGGAGCTGAAATGTAGCCAACAAAGGTAGCCAGGCCCTCGGGACTGCAGCAGAAAGCGATCGTGAACATCATGCACAACAGACTCAGCACACCACTGACGTGACCAGAATGTGTGGCAGCATAAGTGACGCTCAGGCAGCAGCAGCTGTGCGTGTCAGCGGCAAGCTTGCCGGGTGCAAGTAGGGTTAACAACCATATGCTGCGTACGATATACAATATGACTATCACAGGAGGCTTCTGTCATACTGCTGTCGGCCAGCAGTGGTTGGCGGCCATACCTTTCAGAACAACTGCACCTGATTGACAGTTAACTGTCCAAACGTTTGGCTCACATGTTGTGCAGCTCAACTCACATGTTGTGCAGCTCGAGTGCCGAGTGTCACCAGGATGCTGGTCCTGATGAGGGCCCTGTACTGGCTGGTGGTGCACTCCGCGAGGCAGTCCACTGCCTTGGACACAGTGGGGCAGCTCGCTTGAATATGCATGTCATTGATGACGGCAGGCAGTGACACACCGCTTACATTGCTGACTGTGGAGTGGGCTCTGTCGCGTAGAGAGCTGAGGTCTGATTTTAAGTCTGGGGTTGTGACGTCCTTGCCAGCGGCGTGGTTGGGAGCAGAGCTTGGGATGCTGCGGAGTGCACGAGCCATGTCGTTCTCGTGTTCTTTGCGCAACAGCAAGTTGAGGGCTTTCTCGGTGATCCAGTCCAGGACACTGCACACGGGAACGCCCAAGAAGAAGCTCGACACGGTTGGCAGCAAAGATGCAGCAGCAGCAGAAAGGTGCGTTGTCGCTTGTGCGGTGGAACTACGCTGCTGTTGCATGGCAGACTCTGCCTTGCTAAACAACTGTTCTTCTGCTGCTTCAAAGCTTGAAGCCGTGCTTCGTCCTGCTCACCGCCATAGTGCAGAGCTGGACCAGGGCACTGCTCTGTATCACAGCTTCGAAGTGGGCAAAGCTCTCATGCAGCACCTGCATGTCGCAACAAACAAGAGGGGTGAGACAGCCTTACCATGCTTACGCATCGACAAAAGAGGTTGGTGGTTGCAGGTGCACGCTAGACAGAAACGAGGCTGTGTTGATAACAGAGGCCGGTACCAGCCTGGCTGTTGAACTGCATGCTGCTGACATTATCAGGCTGGTGGTGGCAGCGTGAGGGTGGCCCCCTAGCGTCGTCACGGCTATAGAAGTTCAGCGCGCAGTGCACACTGCTTGAAGGCATTCAATGCTACAAATGCCTTCATTTTACAACAATGGTGATTAGGCGCACCTCATAGATGGACACAAGTACCATCACACCAGCTGCGAGGGCCAAGCCGCCGGGGAGCATAGCAACGTGCTTGTCTGTGTTGATGAACAACACGACACATGCACCCAGGGGAGCACACAACCCCGCGATGCAAACAAGCAGAAAGGCCATGCCAACTGGGGATATGCCACTGACAGATGTAGGTGGGGCTTCTGTGGTGGCTTCCAATGCAGCAGCCAAGAGGGAGCGCATGTTGACGGCTGGCTCGTGGGGAAAGTCAAGGCCCTGTGGGCGAGTTGCAACGGCTGCAGGCAGGAGGCAAAGCAAGGTTGCAAATCAGTACCCATGGGCTGTATGCTAGTATGCTTTTCTTTTGCAAAGTGGTGACATGGCACAGGACGATGTGGTCAAACCTGCGGTATGCCATTGAACAGGTGGCTGGCCAGCTGGCTGCAGCCTGGCAGGGTGGCAAGCACATGCGCCGTGAGCCTGGCGGCGCACGCCGAGTGCTAATAACAAATTGCCGATTTGAAATAAATTGGTTCACTTGAAGCGTGGCTCGGAGTGTACAGTGACCGCGGCCGGCCGCTTACCTGAGGTACACCAGAGGATCATCCCGGCACCAACAAGCAGGGGAGGAAGGACTCGGTAAGACGTCATACCTGGCTGCTGATTACTAACTTCGTGGTCGAGGGTTGTTGTGGTGCTTATACTGGCTGTTGCAGGAGTGTGTTCTCGAAACTGTGTCGCGCATCAAAGTGTCGACTGCTCGAGCTCAGGCGGATGGCAGCTAAAACATTAATACCTGCTTTCGCCCGGGGATTGTTAGGACCAATGGATGGATTAGGCTGAGGCTGCTGTAGCATTCTGGCAGGCTGTGCAATCGCTGCTAGCGCAAGCCCTGGATGTCAGCTGCTAGCCCGCATGCAAGAGGCTGCAAAGGGATGCCAGCAGGGGCCTCAGCCAATAGCCGTTCGAGGTGTTACACACTTTCAAGCGCCGAGAGCGGCACAAATCAACAAGAGAGGCAAGAAGAGCGAAGGGCGAAAGCAGACAGGCGGCACCAGCACCGCCACCACAACAGACCACAACAGACAAAAGTGGCAACAGCAAGCCACCAAGCATGGCCCAACCTGCGGGCACAAACCAACCAAGCACGAAGCGTAAGCAGCAGAGCAGCAAACCAGCACTGCAACCAACGGAGGGCAATCACCAACCGTGCATACCAATACCTGGCAGCCAGTCAACATGCGACGGCGACACCAACAGCAAGCACGACCAAGCCGGCCGCTGGGCCGCATAATGCTAGCATGTAACATGCACCTGCGGCCATGTTGCGCGGCAACATGAAATAGGCTCACAGCACAACACAGCTGCATTTGCCGGCACGCTGCAAGGAAGCAGCAGCCACGGCACCACCACCGCAGGCACAACCCTGTGCCGATAGCACTACTAGACAACCGAGACGCAACACGGGAACACCCACCACAAAGGGAGGGCAAGGGCGGGCGAGTTGCAGTTCGCATGAACAACAACAAAACGTACAGGAGCAGGTGTCCTGTGCGGCTATATGCCAAACGAGCAGCTAGACCGTTAGTGACAGTCAGCTTGCACCCACTGCCTGCCTTGGGCAGGCAGGCAGGGATACAGCTTTCGCTGTATTAACCCCAATGCATAAATGCATTGTGCATTAATACCTGCTTTCGCCCGGGGATTGTTAGGACCAATGGATGGATTAGGCTGAGGCTGCTGTAGCATTCTGGCAGGCTGTGCAATCGCTGCTAGCGCAAGCCCTGGATGTCAGCTGCTAGCCCACATGCAAGAGGCTGCAAAGGAATGCCAGCAGGGGCCTCAGCCAATAGCCATATTGAAAAGACAAGCAGAGAACTATGCTGCACCCATCTAAGGGGGCAGCCTAACAGCGCCAAATGCGCACAACCCAAATGCGACATGACCAGCACAATCACTCCACAGCTGCAGAACCACCTATATCCAACAAACATGCGCATGCAGCATGCAGAGCTAGTGCTTGATCCGTACAGCCAGCAACGGCCAAGAGCTGTGTGGCCGCGCCATCGGGCCAGTCAGGGTCCAGTAGGGCAGCTGGAAGGTGTCAGCTGCAAGCAGCATCAGCTCGTGGAACCACGACTGAGCTGGCCAGAGAGGCACCACAACTGTAACACTTGCATGCTCCTCACGCACCTTTTGCACCACTTGCAGCAGCATCGAAGTGGTAAAAGGAGGGAACGCAACGCCGTTGTGCCCCACCCACGGCTGCAGCAGGGCGTCAACACCACTGCTGCCAGGGCACTGAAACAAACTGTAAAACCAAGACACTTGCTTGTTCTCAGACGAAGTAAACAGGTCAATGGTGAACGGCCCCCACATCCCATTTTAAGTGTCAAACCAAAGGGGGTCCAAGCGATAGTCCTCATGATCCACAAACCTGGATGGCGCATCAGCTCTGTTGAGCGTAGATGGCACCCTCACCACCTGCAGCTGCACGTGCAGGTCTTCCAACACAGACCACAGGAGACGGTACTCTGTCATGAGAGCAGGAGAGCGCGATGCAAAGCGCCCAAGAACACAGTGTTGTCACAGTGTTGTCCTCATAGATCCTGACAACGCGATCTCGCACAACATCCTCAAAAGACAGCAGCGCCAACCGCACTGCCCGCATTTCTAGCTGGTTGGTGTGCAGCCGCGCTTCAGCAGCAGACCAGCCTCCACGCGCCACACCCTCAGGGCTGTCACCCATAACAGGCAGGACAGCACCCCAACCAGTAGGACAGGCATCGACAAACAAATCAACAGTAGCTGGGCGCAGACGAATAGGCGCCGAAAGATGCTGCGCAGGGATGTTGGCCCACCACTCCAAATCACGGAAGGACTGGCGGGAAAGGCTGACAGTCCCATTCCAGCCGGACACAGACGCACAATCATCACACAAGCTACGCAGAAACAGGTTGGCTGGCATGACGGCCAGCCGCACAGACTGCGCATAGCCACAGAAAGAAGCCAGCTCGCGCTTTGGCACACGGCGCTTGTTCTGCTTGGCAGAAATAGCAATGCCGCGTGCGAGGCGGGTGAGGCGGGCAACCTTAGCTGGAGGCACACAGAAGGTGCCTTGAGCCAGATCTACAACCAGGCTCAAATGCTCCAGCTGCTGGGTGGGCTGCCACACAGACTTGGTGGGGTGGGGTGTGAACCCAAGCCAGTACATGATGGACTGGATCCACTCTGCATCAGCTGCTGCTGTTTCCTGATCTGGGAACACGAATAAGAAGTCATCTAAGTATGGTAGAACCTTGCAACCAACATGCGCCACACTGCCACGGCTGCCAGGTGGCGCCGGGTACATGGCGCCTGACGACACACGCGTATGTGCAGGCGAGCGCAGACGTGCAACAAAAGGGTGTGTAACCTTGGTGAAGTAGTACGGTGAGTTATTCCAACCAAAGGGCAAGCAATTGATCTGATAGTACTCGCCAGCGAACTCAAAGCAAAAGTAACCCACAGCATCGGCATGCAGGGGAACTTGATAGAACGCATCAGCCATATCTGCCTTGACTGCAAATGCGTTGCTAAGGTCATAGCGCTGCAAGAACCGCAAGGTCTCAAACCTGCACTTGCGCGCAACATTGAATGTGTTGATGTATTTGTAGTTAATCTACATAATCACCAAACGCCAAGCACTGCCCTTCGGCACACAAAATGCGTTAGAGCAGAATGCAGGGCGGCAGGCAAGCCTGGTCAACACACCCAGCTTGATGAGGCGGGGCGCTTCAGTGCACAACCACCATTGCTTTTGAGCGTTAGAGGCTGGCAACGGGTGCTTGTAAAAAGGGGGCGGCGGGCCGCCACCCAGCCACTCAACAGGAACACCATGCTGCAACCAGCTGATGACATGCGAAGATGCACCAATGGCACGCCACTGCTTGCTGCACAAACCCAAGCGCCTGTGCAGCGGCGTGTCTGCGGGGAAGCTGTGCAAGGTAACCATGCTCAGATGTCAACTCACAAAGGCACTACAAAGAGTGTGCCCCACACAGCTGCCTAATGACACAACAGCTGAGTGTGCAGACGAGTAGCCTAATGACTGGCTGTTATGTGGGGGCCAACCCACACTCGCCTGCGGTGTGCACTGAGCGCCTACTGCGCTGCTGCTCCAGCAGATGTGCTGCCAGAGCCCACGCCTCCGATGCAGCTGCTGCTGCTGCTGCTGCTGACCATTGCGGCCTGCAAGCTGCTCCTGCCAGCCGCCGAGACGCTCAAGTGCTGCGCACCAGGTGTGTGCGCATCCAGGTGTGGCCTGCTGCTGCTACTGCCATGGCACCAGCTGCCTGTTAGGCGACTGCTGCGGCCAGAGCTGCTGCTGCTGCCCCTGCTGGCGCTCCCCATGCCGCGGGAAACTACCAGCAATCCACCTGTTGTGGTCCAGCTGCTGCCGGGACCAAAATAACCCCTCACGCAGGGGATAGATGCAGCCAAGGGGGCTGCTGCCATGCTAACGTTGAGCATAGCTGCCGAGGGATCTAGTGTGGCCAACCGAGATTGTTGCGTGTCAAGCATGCAGCTGCAGCAGCAGCAGGGTGTTGGCGAAACACAAAGATGATACGCAACTTGCTCACGTGTGTAGCTGCTGCAAATAGAACGGGCGCTTGAGGCACAATTGCTTCAAAATATACAGTATGTGCGTGATTTGAAATGGTGCACGTACGTATATTATATGCGACGGACGTAGTGCACTACGTGTGGACACGTACTTCGTGCTGCTGCATTTGCTCTGTATATGCACTTTTATTAATAATAATTTTTCAAACTAGAAACGACGACAAATGCAGCTGTGCGGCTGCAAGCCTTTTTGAGCAATCTGCATGGATCCCAGCATGCATGCTCTCCATATGGAGAGGCACACGTGTGCACCATGCCCCTCAGCACTCTCAGCACATGTCAGAGTATCGATTGAACTCATTCTACTGCCATGTGAAGGCCCGCAGCCGCTGTAAGCCCAGTATCAGGCGCTCTACTAGCACAGCTGCAGCAGCAGCATAGATACTGTCCCACCGTATAGACTCCAAGCAGTAAACCCGTCCGCCCTAGAGGACAGTCATTCCGTTACATTGGGCCGTGCGTCGCGAGCAGAGCGACCGCTGGGATTTGATGACCGGCTTGCAATTGTATGGTTTGCAAGCTTGCGTTTGACACTCGCTTTGCGTGCTAAGGCGCCGTTTCGACGCAGGCAGAGGCCCGCGAAAGTGCTCAAGGCCCTGCGCCTCGTAGCTTGCGAGCCAAGCCTGTAGTCCGCTGCAACGTTACAGAGACAGTACTTTGCATCCGATTCTGTGCATATGAGTCTGGCATACCGCCCAGCCCGCGTGCTGCCGATGCCGTGGAGCAGCAGCAGCACGTTGCTGTTGCACCTGCTGGTGCCCAGGACACGTGTGCAACCATGGATATGTTTTTGGAACAGTATTTGACCGTTGAAAGGCGTCTGATGCATCGTCGCCTGCAGTTTTTTACAGGGATATTCTTGCTGAAGATCGAACCCAGCAGAGAGCCAGTTCCTGCAGGAGCCGGAACGATGTACCATGTTGTTTCTACAACAAAGACGTAATGTGACTCGTCATGCATGGCTGGCACACACTCTGCAGTGCAGAGTCTGCACAGTACTCTGAGAGTCCTGACAACTCCAGCTGTTAGCCTGCTGCAGCCACACAGGTTGCAGCTGTTGCTCTGCCGAAGACACATTAGAATGCATTCGCTGCATATAAACACCAGCTCCACTTCCAATGTGCTGCCAGAACTCAGCATCATCAGCATCATCAATCCCCACTGCTGCACTAGCACTACTGAGTAGTGCTGCTGCCAGCGCTTGACTGCGCACTTGCTGTGGCAGCAGCAACACCACTGCACGTTGTGACAGCTCTTCCTATTCATAGTTTTATATTCTGGTGCGACTTACATTAAATTTTGGTGCGACTTACAGTGCTCTGCAGCGACGCAACAATTGTAAGCAGCAAAATCATATGAGTGTCATCAGCAAAAGCTGCAGCCGTGCTGAACTCAAGGTCAAATCACTCTGGCGTGTGCTTGCCTTGAGGTATTGCTTTCATTTGCAGAGTTAAACCCGCCGGTGGGGCGGTGCAGGAGTTGTGTATGACAGGTTGCCTGAGATGTCATGGTGCCAGCGGCTGCTGCCAGCACTTCATCCCGTCGATATGGGTGTCTATTCGATCGTCTGAATGCCATCGAGTGAATGGTGCGTAACGCAGACCGGTTCAGGCTTCGTGTACGCCGTGCGCTGCCTCCGAGCTCATGCAACACAAGCAGCACCAGGGCGTGTTCCACATTTTGCCGCTTCGCGCATCGCACACACCCCGCCAGCACCTGCAACCACTCCATTTCTGGCTCAGAAAAACAAGGCGAATCAATGGTATCGTCAGCACACCACGTTTGCGCAACCACAGGCCGCAAGCGCCTTGGAAGAGGAAGACCAAGCGGTGTAGTGCAACTCCTTTAACAGTTTTTCGACGTAAGCTAAGGGCCTCCATCCTATGGATGGCAGGCCAACAAGTAGCTGCACTCCAGCAGCACGGTGTTGTATTGTGCACAGTGCTGCTGCAGTAGCTGTGTTAACACAACTCCCCTCCCGGAGACTAATCAGCAGGCAGTTGGTGTGCGTTGCGCGTCATTGACGCAACACTGTTGCTGATTATTCAGTGTTGTGACAGCGGACATGTCTTCCGCGCATAGGGCTGCAGTTCTGGGAACTGGCGTTACACCACAGATATGCACCGTCACATGACAGAAGGTTGTGTCATCATCATCAAATTACCAGATCAAGAAGGTTGTGTGAATGCATCTCTTGCACATGTTACAGGCCAAGCTGTTTGTATGTAAAGAATGTAGTGGTACTTGAAGGCGCATGAACGCAAGTAAAGCAGATGTGAGAGCCTATGCAGACTTGGTAACACAGCTGCCGCTAACTTCCTTGCAGCTGGTACGACAGATCATGAGGCCAGAAGTATGTCTCCCGGCAACCCTTAAGCTTCACACGGGACGGTCTGCTGTGCAGCACGCCAGTCTACGTCAGAAACCGGGTCTTGAGACACCAAACAGCCGCTAAAGATGCGGCACCTTTGACTTGTACTGCAAACTTTTCAGAGCGACTGACGGCCAAAAGTGCTCAGCAGAGTCTCTGTCTAGCTTATAAGCTTGTGCTGCCTTCAAACGCCACAGGCTGTGGCGCCATCATCATCATATTTGTCAAACGCCACACCATCAGCACATACATCATTCTAGTTCCTCACAAGTTCACGAGTATGACCTATACTGTATTCAATGCATGTCTTTAGGTTGGCCTGATTGTACTGATTTTTCTGCTGCAGATATCTCAGAGCACGGCCCTGGCGCCTCAATGGACAACTGCACCGAACGGCACAGCATCAGCAATACAGCACTGGATGGTAGATGAGTGGAGGTGCATGAGATTTCAACATCAAACACACACCCTCCCTTGGATAAATTAGAAAAGAGTGTGTGGGTGTGACAACAAGGACCCCATGCGCCTCCATGCCTCCAGCATTGCGTAACACACCACACATACCTCAATTCATTCATGCATACAGCACTGACTGAATGTCGTCACCCTGATTGCGCCAGTGCTGGCTTCCTCTGCTGCAGCATCGTCAGTGCACGCCCTGGCGCTTCAACCGCAAACTGCTGCACGCACCCGCTGCCTTGCCCCCATGGCACCCCCACACCACACCTCCCAACCACAAACATCGTCTTGCCTTGGGGCCCCCCAAGTTCCAAGTTCGTAGGAGCCCAGAAGTTCAGTGCGAACTTTTTCAGGACCTTTCCGCTTGGCGAGAACTTCAGAACAGCCTGGCCTTCGTAGCGAGTGACGTACAAGTTGCCCTTGATGTCGGTGCGCATGCCGTCGACATCGACGTTCGCGCTGTTGTCCTGCTTGAAGTCGAAAAACAGGGTTTTGCTGCTGAGGGTGCCGTCAGGTTTTAGGCTGTAGCGCCAGATCTTGTTACTAACGGGACGGCCGCCGCTGTTGAACGCTTCGCTGACGTACAGCGACCTGCATCCAGCGTTACGCGACACACGGCAGATGAATCAGTCGGGACGCCACGCCAGCGACGCATGCAAACTGCTCCGGCTGCTGCTGCTGCTGCTGCTGCTTCAAAAGCACACCAAAGTGAAGTATACACAATTACGCTGAGTGCAACGGGCGATGGTGCAAGACATGTTGGGGCTGAAACCCAACGCCAGCAACAGCCAGCGAGCCGACAATCCGTTCAGGGGGTAGTCAGTACACGACTCACTTCTCGTCAGGTGACAGCTCGATGCCATTCGTGCGTCCCAGCAGTGTCAGCTGCTGTGCGCTGCTGCCCCTGCACATCCACACGCCGCCATCCCCGACTGCCGTGCTGTCTGTCCAGCGTTGTCCGGAGATATACAGCAGGCCGCTGCTGCTCAGTGCAAGATCGTTCGGCTGCACCATGCCTGCGCCTTCGCAGTAGGTCCTGGCTTGCTTGCCGTCTGCTGACACCTGCAAAATCAAACATAACAGTGACACATGTCAAACATGACAGGTCGCTGCTGCTAAAGCTGGGGCCATACTGTTGAACTGCACCATGCCTGCGCCTTCACAGTAGGTCCTGGCTTGCTTGCTGACACCTGCAGAAGCAAAAAAATAACAGTTACAAACGTCACTTGTAACATGTTGCTGCTGCGTCCGTGTCGTGCACAGTGCACGACGGCCACTCCTTGACAGGAGGTCCTGGCAGACTTGCCGCCTGCTGACATTGGCAGCCAATGTTAACTGACATATCCTGGCGCCTACAGCAGCGTGTCATTTGACAGGCTGTCAAGGGGTAACATGGGTTCAACTGGGGTCAACCATCCCTCTGCCTGCATCAGATCTAGATCTTCTGGCTGCAGCCCTGCTGTCCTTCCCACTTCAAAGTGCACCCAAGCCCAGCTGCATACCTCAAAGCCCGTCAGAGGAGTGCCCGGCACTGCCGGCTGCTGACACTTGCTTGCATGATTATTGCCAACCGATTTAACCATCCAAACCACACCCACTGACCACCAGCGTTGCTGACTCACCATTACAATGCGTTGGTTCTTGGTGTCGCTGCTCAGCATGCGGCCATCAGGCAGCACGCGAATGCTGTTGAGCTCTGTATTGGGCCTATCAGTAACTGCAGGATTCAAGAAAAAACACAGCAATGGATGGTCATAAGGCAAACTTTGGATACAGTACAAGCGGGTAGCGTGCAGTCCATGGCCACTGCACCTGCTGTAGCACAGTGGTGCTGCTGTTGCTGTTGATGCTGCTGAATATGTGGCCTGATCAGCAGGCAGAGTGAGGCAGGGCTTACCAGTTGCAAACACGCCGCAGGTACCAGTCAACCTGCCGATCGTGTTTCGCTGGCTCCCAGCATTTACTGCGAACACCTCTCCTTGCTTGTTCACTGCCGTGCCTTCTATGAGCGGCCCGAACTTTCCATCACAGCCGGCAGCTTCGCTGGTAGTAGCTAATGCTATCAACAAGAAGATACATAGTGCGTTGGCGATGCTGAGGGAGCTCAGGGGGCTTGCAATGCCGCAGAGGCGGGATTGCCGTTGATGATGCTTCATCGTCGCTGCACCTGGCACCAAGATCCGTTTTATTTCATTCTTTATGACAGTACACTCAAAAAAGTTTGTTCAGGTCGGCCCAGTCATGCCACCAGCATTGGCACCAAGGGCGCTGGCGGGTGCCTGTCAGACCCAGTGTGACAAAGCCACCCAACGTTGTTGCTGTACTGCAGCAACGTTGGCTGCCTGCACGGACTTTGAAGTGGCGAGGGACCCCGATTCACTTTACACGCCTGCTTTAAACAGGTCAGTGTCACAGCATCACCCAGCATTGCTGGCCGACCGATTGGCCATCATGGCCATGATGCACACTGCACAGGCACCCAAGGCCTTGAAGCACCGCAGCAAAAGAAGTTCACACACTGCTGCATGCTGTGCTTGCATCACTATCCTTCAAACCATACCACAGACACTCCAGAGAACGGCTCGCAGCACATCCAGTTCTGCTCCGCAGGGTGCTGACTAACACCACTCCTGGTCAAACTTTGGACTTCTCAGCATTGAAGTTCAAACACAGAATGCAGCTGCCAAGCTCATCAGCTTGCTGGCTGCAGCAGCGTTGCCACGACGTGGTCCACCACTGCCCTGCCCACAAAGTTGATCGGACCGTTGTACTGCAGGCAGCAGACAGCAGCAGCAGCAGCAGAACAAACTTGGTCAAGGACAAGCAGCACATACCCAGCAGATTCTGTCACAGAGCATGGCTGTCACACACGTGCGAGCAGACTGCCCTGCTGCATGCTTTCAAGGCAGCTTCACTTGCAGAAAGCAACAGGCAGCAGCAAACTGGCCGCAACAGGGGCTGACAGCTGTCATGACAACAACGACAACAGCTGCAGAGCTGACAGCTGGGTTGTCAACACCTGCGTTGCTGGCCGTGCTGAAACCTCGCACATATTTCGCAGTGTGAGGAGCCCAAAAGTCACGGAGTTCTTGTTCACACACGCCCTCTTCAGGCGCTGCAAAGCGCTTGGGAGTCGCTCGCTCGCTCACCTGTATGTTGCAGTGTGTGAGGAGCCCAGGCACAGCCGCGGCCACACCACATGGAAGTGGCACCAAGCACCCACAGACTGCAGCTGCAGCAGCCGCAGCGACAGCGGCCCAGCAGCAGCAGCAGCAGCAGCAGCACTACCCGCATTGGCTTGTTCGTCATCATTGTCATCTGCTGGCATGCTGCCAGGAAGTGGGGTTGCATCAGGCTGGTGGAACTCATGCTGCAGCTCCTGCTCCTGCTGCTGTAGCAAATGATCTTGCTCCTGCTGTGTATAAGCCAAGTCTGCAGCAGCAGCAGGAGCTGCTGCAGCTTCGGCTGCGTCAGCGCTTGGCTGCGGCCACTGCACAATGGCTGGCTGTCGTGCCCACAGTGCGGGTGCAGGCAGCTGTCCCGGCCAGCTGGGCAGTGCGTGGGGGAACAGCAGGCTGCTGCTGGCCCAGGGGATGAGGTGGTCGCCACCTGCCAGCAGCAGCAGCAACAGCAACACCATCAGCAACACCAGCGGCAGCAGCGCCGATCGATCATTGATATCAATGTTTTGACGGGCAGTTGGTGGGGGAATAGCAGAATGCTGCTGGCCCAGGGGATGAGGTGGTCGCCACCTGCCAGCAGCAGCAGCAGCAGTAACAGCAGCAGCAGCAGCAGCGTGTCAATGTTTTTGCAACATCACTGGCAGCAACAGCAGCGCCGGAAGCAACGAAAAATTCATGTTGAACGACGGCAATGCTGTCAGCCACCGCAAGCAAGCGTCAAGCGGTGACCCCGCAGGGTTTACAGTGCATCCCACGATGCTGATGTTTGCACACATCAGCGCAGACACAAGAAGCTACTGCTCTTGGTGCTGCAGACCCCACCTGCACTGGAGTATGTGGCCTCTGAAAATACAAGGTGGCGTGGTAATTCTACGTGGCGTAACATCATGGCGTTGTTGGCTTCCGTCCGTGAATCAGCCCACCTGCACTGGAGTAGATGGCCCTTTGAAAACAACAACCAAACCAAATTTGGTGGCGCAACTTCAGACCGCTGATGGTTTTCGCCCGCAAATCAGCCCACCTGCACTGGAGTATGTGGCCCTGCGTTGGAACATCTTCAGGCCTGACAGGAAGCAGCAGCCATGACGCACCCCACAGCCAGTGCAGCGCAGCACCACGTCACGCGCCAACACATCAAGCAGCAGCGCTGCTGCTGCTGCTGCCGCTGCTGCTGATCGCACTCCTGAGTCATCAGCAGCCGTGGAGCACATGACAAGCGCGTTGCCACCACAGCAGCTGCAGCACCCGTAAGGTGATAGCAACGCATGCTGTTTGCATGGACATGGACATGCGACAGCACTGCTGCTGCTGCTGCTGCGGCCATGCTTCTGCGCGTGGTCTTCATTTGCATCCACCTTAGCACCGCAGCTGCAGCTGCAGCAGCCACCTGCATTCACCAGTACTTCTTCACTGCTGCTGCTGTGAGGCAGCTGACTGCACTGGCCAGTATTGCCATTCGCTGCACCGCTGCTGCTTGGGCTGCTGCTGCTGCTGTCAGGGCTTGCTGCTGCTGCTGCTGGGCCTGCCCACGCATCACACCCTAGCAGCTGCACAACAGACCTGCAGGGCGTCCACGGCCACACCTTGCTGCTGCTGCTGCTGCTGCTGCTGACCGTACCTGCTGTCCCTGTTGCTGGTGCTGCCGGTGCACCTGCTGTGGACACAGCAGCAGCAGCGGCAGCAGCAGCAGTGGGGGGGGGGTTGCTGCTGCCACAGCACCCCCCTAGTGTCCTGCCTTGACTGCTGCTGTGAGCCAGTGCATCCATGGCCTGTCCTGCCACGCAACCTGCAGTAGCGGCAGCAGCAGCAGCAGCATTACACACACAGCACTGTGAGCATCATGCATGCAATGCAGTCACTACCTGCGGATAACAGCGTGCCTTATGCATGCTCCACCATGCAAATGTTGATCACCCAGTGTGATGGCTGCAGCATGTCAATGAGCGCTGTGCGTCACCATACCCATCCACAACTGCATTGTCGTGATCCAGCAAGACTGCTGATCAACCTAACTGAGTTGATTCAGCAAGCTTCTGACAACTTGCGGCTGCAGAACGTGCACCAGCTATGGGTAGCTGCTGCTCCCAATGGGCACATATGATGCACTTGGCAAACAAGGAGTACAGCAACTGCAAAGAAGCAACACACGAACGATCAAAAACGACAAATAAAGCAACATAACAAGCAAAGCAACACCGCACCTCTTCTGGATGGTCACTGCAGCAGCCCAGGTGGGGTGCTGCTATGCTGACAAAAAGAACGGGGTTTAGGCCCGCCACCTGGCAGGTTTTAGGGTTTGCTAGCAGACCCAGGGCATAGCGGGCGATCAAAATGCCCATGCTGTGCCCTAGCACGGATATAGTAGTGAGGCTGGGGTGGGCGGCTGTTATTTGTGTTATTTCTAATGCCAGGCGGGCGCCGCATACATCTATGCCTGAAGCGAGATCAGGTTCAGCAACAGTGGCAGCAGCAGAAGCATGAGATGGTGGGGTGCAGGGTGTTGTGAAATTGTTGCAACACCAGCGCATTGTGACGATTTTGGGGGGAGGGGGAGCTGCCACCACTTACATCAAGCAGTCCAGCAGCATAGCTGGTGAGCAAATGCGCGCACAGGCTGCAGTACAGGCTGCAGTACAGGCTGCAGAAAGTGCAAATGCGCTTACAGACTGCAGTCTGTAGCTGGCTGGCAGTGGGACATGCATAATGCGCATCAGCTACTTATATCACACCCTGGGGTTAATAGCTGCATGCAGGCTGGGAAGGTGCATTCAATGCATCTGTTATGCACGGCATGCGGACAATGCTGGCAACTCACATGACTCTCACCATCCAACGTGCAGCAGCAGTATGCTTGGTTGCACTGACTGTTGGTATATACCACGACCTGCAAACAGCACTGCTGGCTGTGTTGCGCAAATAGTGCTGCTGCTCACCATCGTACGTGCGTGCTCCAGTGTTGACACCGCTGACATGTATCAGACAGTTCCCCTGCGTGTCTGCTGCATGCAGCGCCTGCTTCATCTTATTCCAATCGCTTTGAAAGCCCCACAGACCGTTGACCATTACTATCAAGTGGGTTGGTGCTGCCTGCTGCTGCTGTCCTGGGTTTGATGCTACTGCTGCTGTTGCATGAGGGTGATGGTCGCTGCGTACGTCCATAGGAACAGACAGCACGCTTCTTGATTGTTTGAATATCGACTGATATCAAAACTGGACAGCTTTGGACAGAGTGCTCTTGCACGTCAGCGAATGATGACTTCAGCTGCAGCACGGTCGCAGAATCAGTCGAGCTTGCACAGGCCAAACATAAAGCCAATCAGTGACTACTGGGTAGAGCATTTGCGACAGCCGGTTCTCTTTAAACGCTGGTTGGCTCGGAGCTGGCCGGTCGTTTTGCTGACAAGTAACAAACCCTTTTTGTATATACAACGGTCAACGGGGCATGTCAGCAAAATCCCCTTTTAGCAATAGATCACAATAACGTCGATACGCGCTCTGTGGCTGGACGGACAGGTGCAGCTGCTGTTGCAGTAGACAGCAGCAGCAGCAGCAGTCATGACCACCACTCAACAGCAGCACCCCTTCAGGGTCAGGACCATCACTGCCTTCCTGGAGCTGCCAACAGACAGCAGCAGATGGGAAGAGGAGATAGCAGCAGCTGGAGCATTCTTGAACATGGCACAGCATCATCTGGAGGGTTTAGGTGCGCACGTGGTACCACTGTAGTAACACCCGGCTGGCAGCGCTAGCGCTGCTGCTGCTGCTGCTATTGGTGCGCTTGTCTGTCCAACACCAGCAATGAAGCAGTACAACAGTGCCACAAGTGCGTGCATCCTCTGTTCTGAGCAGGTGCAAGTTGCCATTCCAGCATTTGTCAAACGATTCAAAACATTGATAGTAGAGGCACCTGTTGTGTTGCACTTCTGACTTGCTGTCTGCGCTCACTCCCTCGGCCTGACAGTATAGCGCACACTGCTCAAACCGTTCATCCTAAAAAACAGGTTATGAGGTGCAGACCATCCGAATTGCCACCCAGCCTTTCCCACTGTTCCTGGACAGCAGCAACCCAGCAGCACCGTTGGCGCCCAACCAAAGCAACTGCGCTGCTTCAACAACCACCACTATTCAGGCACAACAGCAGCAGCAGCAGCAGCAGCGAGAGGAGGTAATCAGAATAGACTGCAGCCGCCACCCGCTAGTGCGCAATGCTCAGCTCCTAGAGTCCCTTGCAGCAAAGCACGGCATCCCGCTGGTTGCACTAGGCAGCAGCAGCGACCCGCAGCACCTGCAGCTGATACCAGATCTGATCGCAGCCACAAAAGCCACCAGCTGCACGTTTGCGCTCCCGCAGCAGCTGCAGCTGCAGCTGGCACAGCAGGTGGCAGGGGCAGTGATGAAGATAGCTGCGCTGACAGGTATGACACAGCGGCTTTTTTGTATTCTGCTTTTATGTTTTCTGTCTTTTGGTGCTCGGTCTTGCTGCAGTTTGTGGGTTGCAGGTGCTGCAGAGTTTGCTCCTTGTTGAATCCTTGTGAATCTTGGGCCGATTGACAGGCATGCAGAAAGCAGCAGGCACAGCAACGGCCAACCGTTGTCTTGCAGCTGTTTCTGTGGTGCTGGCACATAGTTAGCATCTTGTGAGTTTGTACTCAACCTTGGGCAGGGTACCCAGTCATGCAACAAGGAGCAGCCACAGAAGCCGTCAGCTTGATTTGTGCGCTCCACTCAAAAGCAGCGCCCTGGCAGAAGCTGCCGCTGCTGCCTGCTGCTGCTGCTGCTGCAGGCGGCATGGGCAACTTCCACTCTGGTGCCAGCGCAGTTACAAACCCGCTGCTGCGTCCTGCCCACCGCCTGCTGCTGCTGCTGCCTGCTGTTGCTCCTGCTGACGAAGACGGCATGGGCAACTTCCGTTTTGGTGCCAGCACAATCAGGACCCTGCTGCTGCTACCTGCCCATACCCTGCTGCTGCTGCCTGCTGCTGCTACCTGCCCATACCCTGCTGCTGCTGCTTGCTGCTGCTGCTGCTGCAGGCGGCATGGGCAACTTCCGCTTTGGAGCCGCCAGCAACGTGCAGCCTGGCGTGCCCTACTTCCCAGTGGCGGCAGCAGGGCCAGGCCTACACCGCAGCTTTGCAATCGCAACAGAGTCGGATGCACTGCTACACCAAGCCTTTGCTGCTGCTGCTGCTGCCTGGTGCAGCAGCAATGGTGGAGGTGATTGCAGTGTCGACATCTTCGAATCAGCAGAGCAGCAGCTGAATCAGATGCTGCTACAGCACTGGGCACCGTTAGAAGCAGCAGCCATAGCAATTGAAGCCACCGCCGCCGGAGGTCCAGATCTACCCGCACTAAACCCTGGACCTCACCCATCCCGAGGTTTAGGGTTTAGGTACTTGGGTTTAGACTCGAGCCTGGCCCCAGGGCTTGATACGCCTCCGCTGACTGCCTCATACGAGCTGCTGGGCTGCTGCAGTCGCTTTGGAGGTGCTGGCAGCTTGGCTGTGAGTGCGCTGATCACGAAAGTGTTGAAAGCGCTGCCGCTGCGGTTGACTGGCTACTGCGGCCTGATGCTGGCAGTGTGCGAGGACCAGGTGGGCTGCAACTAGAGCAATATGTTACATTATATTTGCAGTATATGTCGAGCTGGCATGTAAAATTGGGTAGATGTTGATATGCCACGAGCCAACTTACGCTGCTGCTCTTGTAATGCGCTGTAATGCATGGTGCTATTCAGAAGTTGTGCTATGCTGCTGTCTGCTTCTGTTGCTGCTATCTGTGCAGGGCCTGGCAGCAGCAGCAGCAGCGGGCAGCAGCAGCATCAGCCGCCTGCTGCAGTACTCTGCTGTCTGCGGCTGTGGCCTGGACACTGTGCCGGTGGCTGGGCCTTGCGGGGACGCAGCAGCAGATGACGCCACGGCTGCCTCCATTGCTGCGCTGCTGTGTGACGTCAACACACTGGCATACAGGTAGGCTGCAGTTGCTTGTATGGAGCATGAGCGTATGCATAAACACAATGCAGCCCACAGGTTTCATGCTGCTTGCAGGCTGTGCAAGCCGCTGTATTTCACCCGCAGAACTTTGAATGAATCGTCATGACCTGAAGTTCAGGTGGCACCTTGAGCGCCGATGATGCCTTGCTGACGTGTTCATGTTTCATGCTGCTTGCAGGCTGTGCAAGCCGCTGGCGTGCCGGCTGCTGCCGCTGCCTGGCAAGCAGCCTGGCGACGCGACCGGCTTTGAGCACCCTTACATGGTCAACTCGCGAGTGATGGACCTCGACGCATGAGCGGCGGCTGCAGCAAATGGAACGCTGCGTGTCTGAGAGACACAACACAGTCCCAGATCTCTCTAGAGGTAGTCACCGCAGGGCGGCAGCCGGGCTGCACGCTGGTGCGCTGACGCTGTTAGGCAGCTGCAGCTGCCAGCTGCCAGCTTCAGTGAATGTTTGCTGCACCGTCCTATGCGTAAGACCAGTGGTGACCTCATGAGTGGTGCGTGATTACGTGTGATGGACCTGACGCATGAGTGGTGGCAGGAAGACGAGCGGGACGGCATTTTGCTCGATGGTCAAGAGTGCTGCCGCGGCGCCGCTGCCGCAGGCTGGTCAAACGTTGACTGCGGCGGCTGGCTTTGACCACCCCTGCATGCACATGTGATGAACCTTCTTGACGTACGGGTGATGCAAAAGAATGTAAATAGCATGTGCGGCGTATTTCGTATGTGACGTCTCTTGATCTGAATCTTCAGTTGGCATTCTGGTTCGATCACCAAACACACAGTGTGTGCGTGGGAGGCAGGTGCATGTTCAGCTTCTCAGTGCCACTCGGATCATTGAATGATCCCGGCCCGTTGCCATCACTGATGATTGCCATTTGCGTTCATCATGCATTCCAGTACCGCACTGGGGAAGTGGCACTTGCAATTGCACTTGGCCCAACGGTTGTGCGGCCTCAAGCCTCGTACTTCTGAGAAGGGCCGGGATCGTTTTCTGTCGGACAGAGGAGTGTCCTGAAAATGCTGTGACTCATGAAACAAAGTCATCATGTTGGAACACTGGACAGGGGCAGCACAATGGGCGCACTGTGTGTCAGACAAAGCAGACTGAGTTGCGAACACTGTTGGCAACCGATTGTGACAATCTTCACAGACATCAAAACACGTAGCTCAAGCCGATTGGCGTTACAACGACAGGCTCATCGAGCACCCCACCCAGCCTCACCAACCACCCGGGGGTTTTGTGACAATAACATCAGGGCTGCAGGTACACGCACACACCAAGGCCATACTGCAGCATGCCACAAGCCCACAGGCGTGGTGTACACAATGATATTGATCACTACAGAGCGGTCACTACAGGTCACACGGCGGCACCAGGCGGGGCTCTTTGATTGATTACATAAAATTGCTTCTGCTGACATTGCTATGCCCTGCGACGCTGCTGCCAGGCCAACAGCCACAGTTGGGACGCACACTGTGGCTGCTACTGACCACCTGCCTGTATTTGCCCGCATTGTCAGGCCTGTTGTGCGCCGCCCTGCTCAACAGGTTGTGCTGCGCCTCAACGCGCAGCCCAAGGACTTCCGGTTGCAGAACGGGGAGCAGTCAACCGAACTCGAGTCGTATCAGGATGCTTTGTCACAGCTTGGTGCAGCTTACACATCCGCAATTGATGCTTTGCAGCAGCAGGCTTCTGCAGGTCAATTAACAGCAAGTAATGCAGTGAAGCCCAGCAGCAGGCCCATGAGCAGCAAGCCCATGAGCAGGTATTGGCAGCCCTTTGTCACGCTGTCAATGCCAGCTTTGGTTGCGAGAAGGTTTGGGTTGGCAAGTCCTTCCCATGGTGGTCTCAGGAGCTCACAGATGCTAGGCGGGACAGGGTGCAGGCTTATGAGCGCTACAAGCAGTCGGGCCTCGTGGCATATTACGCTGCTTTCAAACATCAGCAGAAGGCGACAGCACAGCTGGTCAAAGCAGCAGAAAAGCAGTACAGAAAGCAGTGCGAGCATGCAATCACTTCTGCTTACACAGACCGCTTGAATGATGACAGCCGGCTTGGAGAAAAGGATATGTGGCAGCTTGTGCGTCGTCTGTGCCCAAAGAATGTTAGCGAGGCAGTTTACAGTGTCGTGCAGCATCCCTCTGGGCATGTGGCATCTACCCCGGCTGAGAAAGCTGATGCTTTCAAGTGTCATTATGAGCGTATTGGCAGCCATGCAGCATTTGCTTCCTCCAATCCCCAGTTTGATGCTCAGCACATGTCTCAAGTCGCAACTAACATGCAACAATACCTGCAGGACTCTGCTGACTCCCCTGCCACCCTGCCTGACCTGCCCATCACTGCTGATGAAGTGTCTGACTGCATGCAGTGGCTGCGTACTGGCAAAGCCGGCAACCCAGCTGAGGAGGGCATTGTCAATGAGCTACTTAAATATGGAGGCAGCACAGCCACTGATATGCTGCTACAGTATTGCAAGCTGATGTGGGAACTTGAGCAGGTGCACCATGTGCCAGGCACAGTTGTGAACATGCCCAAGAAGGGTGATTTGACAGACCCCACCAACTACCGTGGTATCACTCTGCTCAGCGTGCTCTAAAAGTTTTACACCAGCGTTCTCAACCAGCGCCTAATCAAGTTTGCAGAAGGCGGGCTACAGACTGACAGCTCAACACGGCAGCAGCAGCAGCCGGCACAACAGCAGCAGCAACAGCCGGCACAACAGCAGCAGCAACAGCAGCAACAGCAGCAGCAGCAGCAGCAACAGCAGCAGCAGCAGAAACGCCGCTGCTGCATGAGAGCCAGAACGGCTGTCGTCCTAAGCGCAGCTGTGTCGACCACCAGAGCGTGCTAAGTGAGGTGTTGGGTGGGCGGAAAGCTGAAGGGAAGGATTCTTTTGTGCTGTTTGTTGACACCTACAAGGCTTTTCCGACAGTGTGGCTTGATGGGCTCTTCCAAAAACTGTGGGATAAGGGTGTGCGTGGGAAGATGTTCCGTGTGCTTTACAACCTGTATCAGGGTGCCCGCCGCGTGGTGTCCCACAAAGGCCACGTCACTGACAGCTTCACATGTGACCTTGGTCTGCATGAGGGTGATGTTATCTCCCCAACACTGTACCTGTACTTCATTGATGATCTGCTGCATGAGGTGCATGCAAAGCACCCTGGAATCACTTTGATGGGCACTAGTGATGAACCGGCTGGTCAGGTTGTGGCAGCCATGCAGGCTGATGATTTTGTTGCTGTGTGCGGATCCCTGGCTGAGGTTCAGGCTGTTGCTGCAACAGTTTATGATTACAGTTGTAAGTGGCGGTTCAAGCTGAATAGCTCTAAGTCTGCTGTCACGCACGTGTCACCAGGTAGGCAGCCCAGCCAGTTGGCTGCTTCTGGCATTGTTTGGAATGGTGTTCCCGTGCCTGATGTGCCAGAGTACTGCTACCTTGGCTTGTGGTTCAACAATGTTTGCAATTGGAACACGCACTTTGAGAAGATGTTGGCAAAAGTGCATCGTGTGAAGGGTGGGCTCATGCCAATCTGGAAGAGCCGGCACATCAGTGTGGAAGTCAAGCGTATCATTTTGCTGACATGCATTCGCCCAATTGTTGAGTATGGCAGTGAGGTCTGGTTCCCGTCAACTACAAGGCAGTTACAGCAGATTGACAAAGTGCAGACTGACATCATTAAATGCGCAATGCGTTGTGGCAAAGAGCGTCCTTGCTCCTCGATTCTGCTGGCTGAATGGGGTTGAAGCCATTGCACATGTGGCTTCATCAGAGGGCAATGGAGTATTACTTTAGGGTTCAACGATTGCAGGATTCCAGGCTGCCACGTCAGGTATTTTCTGCTGAGTGGAAGCGCCCCAGTGGTGCTGTTGCAGTAACACCGTGGCATAAGAATGTGCAGAGTTTGTTGTGCAAGCAAGGTGTGGATGTTGCAGCGGCGGCTGGTCGCGCTAGTGCATGCAAGAGTCACATAAGCTGTCAGGTCAAGAAGTTGCATGCCGATAGAATTGCTTGTGAATCACTGCAACACTCTACTTTGAGCTGTTACGTCATGCATGTTCACCCTACGCATGCTGATGCCATGCGCTTCAAACGGCCCAGGCCATTTTTGTGTGCTGGTGCGCCAACACGTGGCGTTGAGTTGCTGATGCGTGTTCGCATGGGATGTCTTTGTGTGCACGAGCGTACCAGTCGTTATGGGGGTAGCAGAGCAGATTCTAATACAGCGTGTCCTGCTTGTGGTCAGAATGTTGAGTCTTTGTCACATCTGATGTTTGATTGTCCTGCCACTTCTGCTCAAAGAGATACTATGTTGGATGAGATTCGGTCTGTTTTGCAGCAGACAGTTGCTGGTGGCGCTGGAAAATTGCGCAATGTGTTGTCATTGACTGATGCATCGACCAAGTTGTTCGTTTTGTTTCTGATGATGTTTGGGGTAGCAAGGGGGTTTGTCGACTGGTGTCTAGGAGCATTGCTGCGTATCTTGTGAAAGCTTGGGATGTGCGTAATAGTTGCAAACATAATGGAGCGGTGCTCCCTCTTTCTTCCGCCCCGGGGGGGGGCGCGGGGCCGATGGCGTTGATGCTATGGCTTGATCTGGTAATTTGATGACAATGAGAGCGAAAGCATCCCGAGTAGGCCTACAATCTGTATCTGTCACAGCAGGCGTCAGGCCAGCCCCCACTGGGCCAGCAGCCGCTCGGCCTCCCTCTCTCCTGACATGAACGCGCCATGCACAGTGCCCATGTACTGCCTGCTGGTCGCCTCGCCAGCAAAGCACACCAGCGCACACTGCTGCTGCTGCTGCCCATCAACACTATGGATGCTGGTTGCTTGTGCTGGTGTTGCTGCATCTGCTGCATACAACGGCTGCGCCAGCACTTCTGCTGTCTCACCACTTGCTGCCGGCCTAGGGTACGAGTACGATCCCAGGAACTGCTCGCTCGTGGTCCAACTGCTGCGCAGCAACCTGCAGCCAGCCAGGCTGCTGCTAGCCTGAGCAATTGTCACACTGTCAGGCCCGGTAGCACCTTCCTCAGGCCTAGCCTGAGCCTGTTCAGTGCTGCTGATACTGCCTGAACTCAAAAGCACTGCCAGGTCAACATCAGGCCCAGCCGGAGCACTGTCAGGCCCCTCAGGACTTCCCTCAGGCCCAGCCTGAGCTGCAGCAACCCCTTGAGCCTCTTGAACACTGTCAGTACTGCTGCCGGGCCCAGCCAAAGCATCAGCCTGAGCACTGTCAGGCCCTTCTCGACTCCCCTCAGGCCCAGCCTGATGAGTCAGCTCAGGCCTAGGGATGGCAGGGAACGTGTCCAGCAGCTGCTGCAGGTGCTGCAGCACTTGAGCGTCACTCAACTGCTGCAGCTGCGCCGCAGCCCTGCCAGTCACCCACACCACTGCACAGCGCTCAGGCGAACCCTGCTGCTGCTGCTGCCAGATGCTGCTGCTGCTGCTGTCAATGTGTGGCGGCTTGATCCATTCTGGACCGTCGCCGTAGCGCCAGGAGTGCAGGCCCAGGAGCCATGTCGGCAATGCACCAGCTTGCTGCTGCTGCTGCTGCGGAGTTATACTGGGAGCTGCAGTCCTGCTACTGCTGCTGCCCCCACTGTTGTTGTTGGTATTAACCCCAAAGCAATCCACATACACAGGGTCACTCACAGGCACATCTGGAGCAAGCACCTGTGTCAAACTGCACTGCTGCTGCTGCTGCTGCTGTGCCAGCCACTGCCTCGTCCACAGCTCCTCTTTGGATGGCCACAGCAAGCAGTACGTTGTGAACCTGCTGCTGCTGTTGCTGCTGTTTGCCTGCTTGACATCAGCAGCAGCCGTTGCACTGTCACAGCCTTGTGCCTCACAGCTTGCTGTCGCTGCCTTATATGCGTCCCCTACTGCAGGCGCCTCAATAGAAAAGTCGTGCAGCTGGGTTTTAGGTTTCCTAGGACCTGCTACTGCTGCTACAGAGGTAGCTGGATGCCTCGGCGCAAGTGTACTGCTGTGCTGAGGAGCTTGCAGTCGCTGCTGCCCAATGCTGCCACCACCACCAGCTGCTGCAGCTGCAGTAGGCTGGACAGGAGCAGCAGCTGCATCCCCTGCTGCTGCTGCTGCTGCTGCTGGCCACTCTACAAACAGCTTCTCAACCTGGCCAATGTGCAGCTGCTGAATGGCAGCAGCCTTAGCAGCAGGCAGCGGAGGGTCGAACAATTGACCAGCCTGCGCTTTCAGCACACCAAGTGACCCCGTAAACACTACAGCATCAAACAACCTGAGCGTGATTTCTGCACCTGCTACTGCTGCTGAAACCTGGCCATCTGGTGCTGTAGTTGCAGCTGAACTACAGCTGCTGAATGCCGCTGCTGCAGCTGGCAGCTGTATCGCAACCTTTCCATCCAGCCGCTGCCACAGGATCTTCTGCACAGGGCAGTTCATGGTAAAATTCACACCCTGAACTTCAGCCTCGGCAGCGAGAACTTCCGCGAGGTGCTGGTAACCGCCAGGCACTGGAACGTTGGGCCCATCTAGGTCTGTGTACTCCAGCGCGTGTGTGGTGCCTGCTGCGTCTGTGGAATGGAAGCCCTCGTATGCACGCTGCAGTCGCTCCCTGTAGGTGGCAATTACAGGACCACAACACGTAGTGTTGCGTTGACGTGGTGCAACAAGCATCATCAGTGTCACTGTGCCATGCACATGTGTCGTGCCTGTGTCAGTGGAATGGAAGCCGTCGTATGCACGCTGCAGCCGCTCCCTGCAGGCGAAAGCCACAGCAACAGCAACAAGTTGCATAGAGGTGGTAGAATGAGGCATTCGTATACGTCTGTACCTGCTACGTACAGAAGCCCATAGCATCTCAAACCCTAGCTGCAAGCCCATTCTCGTGCCATTCAATCCTCACTCTGCCCAGCAGACCTCAACAGACCTGCCAGCTGACCTTCCAACTTGGCCAAATTGGCTGAGCCACTAGCCTTGAACCGTCAACCCTAAACCCATCCTTTAGAACCCTACCCACCTGCAGGCCCAGCCCTGTGTAAATGCAGACTTCAAGCTGCCAGCTGAATCAGACGCCAGCCAAGCAGACACACCATCGGCCGTCTCAGCTGCTGCTGCTGCTGCTGCAGTTGGCTGCTCCTCTCCTTCACCATGGTCCAGCTGCAGCTGCTGCAGCTGCTGCTGCTGCTGCTGGTGCTGCTGATGCTGGTGCTGCTGCTGTTGTTGTGTGCTACTGCCAAGGTCTGCAGTGTCTGCAACAACAGCGCACTGCTGCTGCTGCTGCTGCTGCATCACCTGGTCAAACCTGCCTCGCAGATGCCACCCTAAACTGCCGCTGCTGCTGCTAGCTGCACCACACGACATCTCTTGACCCAGCTGCTGTGCCTGGTCTGCACTCGCATTGCCACCTGCTGCTGCTGCTGCTGCTTCCTCCACCGCCTCACTATACTGCTGAAACGCTGCCAGTGCTGCAGCCTTGTGTGGCCCTGACAGCGGCTGGCTGCAGCCAGGAGCACACAGCAGCATCTCCCAACGCGCATCCCATTCGTCCTCACTGTCACTGTCGCCCCCTGCTGCGTTTCCAGTGCTGTCTCCCGCTGCAGAGCTGCTGCTGCTCTCACTGCTTGCGGCTGCTACTGCTGCACTAGGATCTGCAGGATCTGTGGATGTTGCTGCTGCTGCTGATAGTGTTGATACATCCTCATCCTGCTGCTGCTGCTGTGGCTGCTGAGGGGTTTCGTGTAGACTAGGGTTCACGATGCCGTGCTTCACTGCTAGGTCATAGACAGGGTTGTCCTGTGTGCCATGGAACCATGTTGCCCCAAGCTCCACTGGCAGACCAGACACCGGCAGCTGGAAACAACGCACAAGTAGAAAAACCACACAAGTAAGCATAGGCATTAAACCCGGAGCGCAACGGCGGGCGTTGTACGGCGCCCGGAATTTAGCTTCAGGCGGGATGGCGGCAGGTGCAGCAGCAAGCTAGCCTCAAAGCGCTCTACAGGCACAGCTGCTGCCACAGCAGTGCTTCCAATGATAAGTTAGCATGCAGGCAGCTACACACATTCGCTGGTGCCCTGAGAATAAAAGACCACAGACAAGAAACACGGCCATACGCCTCACAGACAACACCAAATGTCGGACACTTGAAACTGGATTAGCCACTTACTGTGCCCTGCCGTGCCCTGCCACCCAGTACAGGCCCGGCCTCAAACAGCTCTACAGACACAGCACCACCGCCCCGCTGCACAAGTGTGCGCGCTGCTGCAATGCCTGCAGCAACCAGAGAGAGATTCCAAGCAATACGTAAGGAAAAATGCGTTTGTACTACACGTCGATGGATTTGGGTGCTTGGGCACAGTCATCTGCCCACTAGGCCAGCAGCAGCAGTAGCAGCAGCAGCAGCAGCAATGGTGGTAGCAGGACCCTGTCCTCTTCTCTGACGTACAGCATGTATATTGGCACCACACATGCTAACATATTCTCACGCATGTAGAGCATGAAAGGCATGCGCTGGCTCGCGAGTAGCTCCAACGCTCGTGAAAAGTAGTGACCTGCCCACCTGCGTAACCACCTCCTATGATGGCTACCTTCTTCAACACGGCAGCCTCACGTTGTGACATCGTAATGACGCTGCGTCTGGAAGCGTACGCGAAGCGCATCAGCTTGTGGCAACCCTAGTCATGCAGGTCATCACAGCCACAGGCACATCTTGACGCCAAGCAGGCTACTTGGTGGCTAAGTCATTTCAATAGTGTGTGCCTCAACACGTGATCAAAGCACGCATGCGTTGGAGGTGGAGCTGACAAATAGGGTGGGCTGGAAGGGTTTAGGGGCATGACTTGAAAGTGACATCAGGGGCTGCAGGAAGACAGGCGTGGGCAATTTGTAATCATCAGCGCAACAGTTACACAGCCACTGTGGCAAATACTGATCACCCGAAGAGCACATCGGAAGCAGACAGACTAATCTAGTCGAGCAACTGAGCGGCACCCCATCACAATGCAGCCTGCGTTGTTGAAGTTGAACCCTGCCGTGGCGTACGACTTATCTGCAAGTGACGTAGCAGCGCACACACCATTTAAGTAAGCAGCAGCAAGTAACATGAACGCAAGGGCACCGTGTGTGCGTGCACAACCAACACCTTAACCCTCTGGCCCGTGAGCAGTACCTGTAGAGCTGAGCCCACACCACAAACCATATGATTGCGTCGATGATGAGGATCATGACACCTTGCATACAACAGCGCTATTGTGCTGCTGGAACAACTCTTTACGCGTGCATGCGTATGTAACACTCATTACCCCATAGCCCAGCGAATGCACACAAACTCTGGCCGCATATCATAACTACTAATTAGTTATAACGCTAGCACTGGGCCGGGAAGCTCAATAAGCTCAAGGCCACAAGCTGTGATGGTCTGATACACGCAATGCAATGCATGTGAAGAAACAAGCAGCTGCACACACTGCCATACAGCAGGCTGTCTTTGCGTGCATGAGCGTACCAGTCGTTATGGTGGCAGCAGAGCTGATTCTAACACAGCATGTCCTGCTTGTGGTCAGGGTGTTGAGTCTTTGTCACATCTGATGTTTGATTGTCCCGCTACTTCTGCTCAGAGGG